>QNUK01000978.1:0-132500 GCA_013621035.1 Clarias magur
GGGTACTCCGGTTTCCTCCCACAGTCCAAAGACATGTAGGTTAGGCTAATTGCCGTTCCCAAATTGCCCGTAGTGTGTGAATGAGTGAGTGTATGTGTGTGTGTCTGTGCCCTGCAATGGATTGGCACCCTGTCCAGGGTATATCCTGCCATGTGCCCTAAGTGTCCTGGGATAGGCTCCATGCCCCCCGTGACCCTGAATACAGGATTAAGTGGTATAGATGATGAGTGAGTGAGTAACCCCTTCTGGTGTGATACATCTGTGTTGGCCCTGCTGAAAAAAACAGCATAGACCAGCATAACTGGTTAACATTATACCAGCATATGTTGTGTTTTGGTGCTGGTATGCTGGTCACTTTACTGATGCTGGTCCACAGCAAACCAGCATATATTTTGCATTATAGTGCCATGATATTATGCTGTTCACCACCCCATCTAAATAAAAGCCAGAATACATGGAAGATTGTCATCCAATATGTAAAATATAAAACGATCAGTATAAAATCAGCTTTATTGGCCAACACAAACAATATTAACATTGTGTAATATGTAACAATATACAAAATATGCACATTTTTAACAATATGATAATTTAACAATGAACAGCAAATAGGTTTTGCTAAAAAAAAAAAAAAACATGAGACCAACCTCTCAGGGACACAGTTACTTTCACACCACAGGAGTGTAAATGAGTGAGCTTGGCCCTCACTCTTTATTTAGGGGTCTGCAGGTTTATGGTCCCTGAAGTAGTTCTGACGTGTGTATTTTTCTTACTTATGAACATATAAATGTCACTTTTCACCTAGTGCAAAGTAAATGTCCAGGATTGAGGGAAGAGTGACACAGATGATCTTATACACAGAAGGGACATTTCTGGCATACTGTAAATATGGCCGTGTAAACAGACATTCAGGGTAAAACAGTGGGAACAGGAACAGTGCACTATGAAGAAAGGGTGTTAGGTTTGTAAAAGCCCACTTTTACAACCTATACACAGTCATACATCTTTGTGCCGCTCTCGAAAAGCAGTTCTTGTTTAACTCAAGACACAAGTGAACATCGCATACCTGGCATTTCCATGGTGTTTATGGCTGCTTACCATAAACTGACTTGCAATTCACACAGACCTTGTGACCAGACGTGGTAACATTCCTGGCATCTGAGGTCAGTCCATGTGCTGGTTATGTGCAGTCACAGGTGAAGGCTTATCGTGTGGTCAACCGCTTAAAAAATAAAACAGATCCATCCCGAATCCATACCCCAGTCGTGGTCCAGGTTCCCATGACATAGTGATGGCCCGTCAGTATCTTGCCTGCTTGTTTGCATTTGGTCTCTATCAAACAGGTGGCTGATCATTTTCATGGTCACAACAGTTTATAAAAAAGGAAAAAGAAACATAAGCATGATGATAAAATTACTGTCAATAATCATAAATAATTATTGACCATGCATAAAGACAACACAAACTTTTGGAATGTTTAGGCAACAGGAGCTAAAGTGTTGTGCTAAATAACATTTTAGATAGGAGTGTAATAAGCTAACCAAAAACTGAACCAAATAGCTAACATAACATGAAGCTATCCAAAACTGGGTGAATATATTACAAACATTTACACCACAGTGATACTGACAACCATCTGTAATCTACATACTGTAAGGCATTAGCTTAGCCACCTGTGAGCTAACCTGTTTGTGCTAAGCTACATAAGGCAGTATGTTAGCATGATTTAGCAGTGTTATTTACATGCTAACCAAACCATGTAAGTGACATTAAATGACAATGTTTCACATAAACTGGCAAAAGCTTGTGAGAAAATGAGGAAAAATAAATTAATATTAGTTTTTATATTATCAGAATAAGGATTATATAAGATTTAAAAATTTACCCATGGTAACAGCTTGCTGTATTCTCCTCCTTTGTTCTCTGTTGGAGTCTTAGTGTTGTTCTGAGATAAATCTAAACTCCTCCCACTGTCCAGAACATTCTGTAGAGCTTCAGAAACCTGTACAGTGCCTAACATCTTCCACACGCGCAGGAAAATCTACTGTGTGTGTGTGTGTGTGTGTGTGTTTGGGGGTGTGGCCTTGTATGTAGATTATCCTGACTGTGTCCCTGTGAATAGCGTGTGGGCGTATCCTGTCGCAGATCATTATCAGTGAATGAAGTGTGGCAGAAAGACCGTATCTCTCCTTAGATTCATATAGATTACATAAACTGAGAACATTTATTTTTGATTAAGCTTGCTACATTTAAAACTAGACACTTTAAGATTTCTATTAAAGTTATATATCTTTCTATTTAAGATATATGTATAGATATATGGATATGTGTGTGTTAATTTTAGTTCATTTTAGTGACCCGTTTCAAAAAGATTTTCGGGAAGATTGATACGGCAGAAAGCGCACCCTGTTTATTTTCTTTATTTTACAAAAGCACAATGTTTTATTGATATGTGAGTGTACATTAACAAATAAAGATATAAATCGATACGTTACACATATTTATATGGTTAAAAATGATGGAACATTTTAAAGTTATTTTGATGGTTACCAAAAAAAAATGAAAGTGGTCCCACCGCCAAAACAGCTGACCCCATGGTGCTGGTGCTGGTATACTGGAAACCCTGATGGTATAATTGCTGGTCAAGCTTATTTTTGTCTGGAAACCCTGATGGTATAATTGCTGGTCAAGCTTATTTTTGTCTCTTGTATGTAAATCTATTTAAGGATAACACTACACGATCCATGTATTTACATCACACATTATTTTCAGTACTAGCTATTAAAAAACAAGTTAATGAGCTAAAATGGTAACCAATTTTAACTACCAAAACCTTGCTGGTGGCCCAGCATATAAAGCATGCTGGCCTATGCTGGATTTTTCAGCAGGCATGCTGGTCTTCCATCAGTTATGCTGGTTCACCAGCTAAACCAGCACTAACTAGCAAGACCAATGCTGGTGGTAAGGTTTCATCAGCGTAGATCCGCTGGTCTTCCATCAGTTATGCTGTTTCACCAGCTAAACCAGCATCAGACCAGCACTAACCAGTATTAACCAGCATAGACCATCATATAAATTATGCTGGTCTATGCTGTTTTTTTCAAGGGTGATATTTTTACCGTTAAACACCATACCTACAGAATATACTATGGTGTCATTTATACGCTTGTCATTATTACTCAGTTGTAACTATTGGCCATTGAAGAGTATGCAGTGCTAATAGCATTCTTGTGTTTTGATCAGGCACTGTGGCTATGTAAATTAAAATAGTCCGGTTTCTAGTTTCTAACTCTTGTAAGCCTGATGGGTTATGTATATTCAATGGTCTCTCCACCCTCCGTGATACACCAGTTAAAAAATGAGGATAAATTCCTACTCTGCATACATTATACCATTGAGTGATATTTCTTTATCTATAAGACCACATGAAACCATGTTTTGCTTCATCAGTATTTTTTCTGCACATTTCATATGTGTAACCCAATCATTCTGAGATACTATCTTACATACTTACATCGAAGTCTGTGCAATTCCACATCTGGGATAATAGTACAAACAGTATCAACTGTAAAAACCCAGTATTTATCTACATGCTTAGAATGAGCCTGTGCACAATGGGCCAAATTTTCTCTTATCTGCCTTTTGCTTCCAGTGAAGTAAAGTGTACAATTTGGATTAACACACTTAAAGAATATGGGGCTTGCTAAGCCCTGACCTAATTACAATGGTCCTTGAATTCTTGTAGCCTAATGGATTAGTATAACTACAACGATTAGCACACCATCCATTATTCTGGCATTCTATGTGCTTTTGCTGTGCCAATGGTTTAGGAGGGTCTTTTAATTTCCTAGAGAATTTGGGCCCTTGCAGACACCTTGGTCTCAATTTTCATTTTCTGTCCACAACAATTGCTTGGTTCTTGTCACGAACTAACCGGAGATGAATCAGAAGACTAGCAGTTAGCCCTGTAGCGTGGATGGTAAACCCAAACGCGGAAGTAGCGCGAGCAGGCAGGATAACCACGCTGGTTATTATTAGAACTCTCCCGAAGCGAGAGCAAGAGTTTACACAAATAAACCCGTGTTCTAAATACACACACCCAATCAGAAGCGATAACCCAAGAAAGTGAGTACTCACGTTTAGACGAGCGAGGCGTCGGCGATAGCATGGGCAAAACTCAATGACTGAGCAATGTGAGGTTCCATCTTGTTTCCTTTTATGCTTCCTGAAACCCGACCGTATTACTTCCGGGTCCTAGTGCCGGTCGTGTTACGAGTGTGCATGACAGCCATGACCACACTGTGTATGATCTGGTCTCTCCATGGACCCAGATTAATCTCAGCCAATGTTAAACACACGCAAGTAATGTGACAAAGGCTGCTCCAACACGGGGTCTTCTAAATTCACACTTAGCAACACTGACTTGGCATCAGCCCTCTTGGTTCAGGTTTGAGACAATACCTGCACGCTGGGTGACTCTCGGGTCATAATTCAGTCCCATGCACCCGTGCTTGTCCTAGTCTACCAGACTTCTTTCCGACTGACTATTGTGAGTGTCCTTTCTGCTGCCAACTCACTACACCTCGGACAAAGCTCACCTATTCTACCATCCCACTGACAATGACCCATTTATGCCCATAAATTTGTACATACTTCTACCTGGCACACACTGCAAGGCATATTCGCATGTGCACTTTCCCTGTAACACCTCCTCTACAATCACCACTTTTATTGGGTGTGGTGATTGAAAGGCGTGGACAACCACCTGTCCAGCCTGTCCTGCGTGTGCAGCCATCCTGGCTGTCATACACTTGGCAATGCCTTCTCAAAGGCACCCTCAATGTATACGCTACCCACAACTCTAGTAGGTCTAGTAACTCTAGTAGGTCTCTAGTTTTCAGTTTCCTTGTCTGTAATCTCAGATACTTTCAGTTCTGTGCGCGTCGAGTAGAAAACTAGCTTGTCGATGGGTCACTATTTTTACCAATAAATAACAAAGGATATCAACAACATTTTAGTACCCAGCACCAAAACAGCATAACCACAGCATGAAACTGCATCAAGCAGCATCAAGCCGCATTCAAAAGCCACATTCATCACCTACATTCAAACAGCATCAAGCCACATTCTCCACCATATTGCGTTGAATTTGATAAACATTCCCTAATCACAAACTCAATCAGGAAATATCTATCTACAAAGGATGAACCATTACCACTGTCAAATTCTGTAAAGGTCAGCACAAGACACACCTTATAAAGTGTCTTTGGAAATGTAGTCCCCAGAGTGAGTCTGTTCCCGAATGCAAAGAACTCACAGCTGCTGCACAGTACTGGGGGTACTAACTTCGCAATGGGAGACAGTCCTTTTATTATTTTATATTGCAATCAACTACAATTTCAGCAAAGGAAAGCAATATATGGTAAATAAGAATAACTAAGCAAAGGGTTCAAAAGGAAAATAAAAGAACACAGCAGCCTGTGAACTAAAATTAACAATGCAAGGTAACACTGCCTAAGAACATTATCGTAGTACAACAGAACTCTTTTATACCCTGGTCCTGTGACTCATGTTCCAACAGCCTTACCCTACTAACAAATTAGTAGGTTCTAACCTTATAAGGTAAATATCAGCAAAATACATATTGTCTTGTGTCTTACTAACTGCCAGACAATTTCTTAAGAAGTGCGCTCACCCCAGACATTAAACCACACAATACATCTCAGGTATGAAGAACATTCTTGATAACATCAGCCTCGCTGCCCACAGCCTCGCAAATGTCAATAGATTCTTTTTCCCACAGATGTTGCGGCAATGTCAGGTAGCGGCATCTTTGCAGCATTTCTTCTCGCCAGAACTCTGCGCATCTTCTTACGACGCCTTAGTGCTCGTCGAGCTGCTACTCGATGTCTAGAACAGTTAGAGACTGTCTAGAAACTGTCTAGAACAGTTTCAGCTGGGACATACGACAACTTCAAACATTAGCACAGTCCATAACAGCATCCTCAAGTGGAAGGTAGCGAAGCTCCATGTGTGTAAAATCCAGCATAAAATCATAACACTAAAAATACTGTACTAAAATTACAATCTTATCTGAATGTAAAATCTTATTTGGATTTAATTTAAGCAAAGTAAACATTAACACAGTGAGCCTTAAGGTTTTATCATATGTAATTAGAAAAGCTATGCATGTAGGGTTTTGTATCATATTATATTTTGTGTTCTTTAAATTTGTAGTAATTTATTAACTGAAATAAATTAAACTGAATAACCATAAAATTAAAAGATCTCGTCATTCAGCAGCTCTTGTGTTTTTGCATTATTATAAGAGTGAAATTTTGATCATCATAATTTTCTTTAATAAATAATGACCCCTGTTGCGCTGTACTCCCCCTGGCAAAACCTTATGAAATACAAGTGAAACATTAAGCGAATTTTCAATGACAGTAAATTTAGAATTTAAATTAAATATAGGCGTTTCTTATTTGCATCGAATTTAAGCAAAGTAAATGTATACCTGTATATCTAGCCTTTAGATTATATCACGTGTAACACTAGCGTATAGCCGGAAAACAGACTCTGGGTATGCATCAGAAAAAGTTTGACAGATTAATGTGCAAAAACTGTATAATAAAACTATATAAGCCTTTATAAAACAATTTTTACTCAAGTGTACTCACAATGATGAAGAAAACATTACACCCTAAAAAATGCTGGGTTAAAAACAACCAAAACTGGGTTGTTTTTAACCCAGCTGCTGGATAAATATTGGACCAACTACATGCTGGGTTAATTTAACCCAGCAAAATGGGTTACTTATTTAACCCAGCAAGATGGGTAAAATATCCAAATTCTAGGTCATATTTAACTATAATGCTGAGTTAATTCTACATCACAAATAGGTTGTTATTATTATTTTTATGTTTTACATGTCTATGGGTAAAACAGTTTAAACAGTTTAATTACTTTGATATACTGGTCTATTACAAAAGAAAACACTAAGTTTTGCAAATCATACATATATGCAATAAACAACACCCAATTAATTGTACAAAACAGAAAAATATTTATTTTTCAAAAGCACAAGATCAGACAATACAAAACAAGTTCAACAGCGGCATCATTACGATACTATTACTGAGAAGCACTAATGTCAGAGAGCAGTGCTGGTCATTATCTCCCAACATCAAGATTCAATTCAATTCAATTCAATTCAATTTTATTTATATAGCGCTTTTAACAATTGACATTGTCGCAAAGCAGCTTTACACAATAAAAAGAAGTAAGTTTTTATGCAATGTGTATGAATCAAAATGATAAGATTGTCCCTGATGAGCAAGCCGAGGGCGACGGTGGCAAGGAAAAACTCCCTGAGATGGTAATAGGAAGAAACCTTGAGAGGAACCAGACTCAACAGGGAACCCATCCTCATCTGGGTGATAACGGATAGCAGAGAATGATCAGCATAATAATGTGTACTGGAAGTTCAGTGTAACAGGAGATGTGTTAAAATTAAAAAAAGGAGTCCAGTTTGTTCCCGGAGGCTCAGGTAGACTGTAGGAGATTCCAGTCCTGAGCTATCGAACAACTGAAGTCACAGGTCCCCAGAGCATCAATCGATGATAGGACAGTCTTCATGGAAACCATTCCCAGCCACCAAGCGCATCCAGGCAGACCACACGGGGCATCCATGTGACGGGATCTCCAACCAGAAGCAGGACTCCAGGACGGGTTAGACGGCTCCAGAGGGCAGAGGGGTCTGGATCACTGGCAACTCAGGAGCGAACATGTATAGCTCGACAGAGAGACAGAGAGAGGGAAAGGAGAGAGGGAGAGAGAGAGAGGAGAGAGCAGAAGAGGAGAGATACCAGTTAGGTCACAGTCAACATGTATAAGGTGAATGTATATTAGTGCAAAGTGCAAGCAGGGACTCCGGCAGGACTAACTATAACAGCATAACTAAAAGGGAGAGCCAGAAGGAAACACAAACATGAGGGCTCCCTGAGATGTAAAGCAACCAATCACCTCACCGTCAACAAACCTGAGCGGATCGTAAGACACTAACAGTTCACTCAAATACTGTGGCGTGAGACCATTTAGTGCTTTAAATGTCAAAAGTAGTATCTTGAAATCGATGCGAAATTTCACAGGGAGCCAATGCAGTGTAGATAAGATAGGGGTGATGTGCTCGTATCTTCTGGTTCTAGTGAGGACTCTCGCTGCTGCATTCTGTACTAACTGAAGCTTGTTTATACACCTAGTTGAACAACCAGACAGTAAGGCGTTACAATAGTCCAACCTAGAGGTGATAAAAGCATGAACTAGTTTTTCTGCATCATTTAGTGACAATATGTTTCTTATCTTGGCAATATTTCTAAGGTGAAAGAAAGCTATCCTGGTGATATCTACATGAGCTTCAAACGAAAGGCTGGAATCTATAATCACACCGAGGTCTTTAACTGTTGCACTTGATGGAACAGAAAGGCCATCTAAAGTTACAGTCTGATCAGAAAGCTTACTTCTAGCTACTTGTGGTCCTATGACTAGAACTTCTGTCTTATCAGGATTAAGCAGAAGAAAATTAATTAACATCCAATCTCGTATGTCCTGCACACACTGCTCAATTTTAGCAAACTGGTTTTTCTCATCTGGTTTTGCTGAGACATATAATTGTGTGTCATCAGCATAACAATGAAAACTAATACCATGTTTACGAATTATGTTGCCCAGAGGAAGCATGTAAAGGGAAAAAAGCAGTGGGCCTAAAACTGAGCCCTGTGGAACACCAAACTCCACTTGAGAACATGAGGAATGGTCACCATCTAAATCTACAAACTGATAACGATCAGTCAAGTAGGATCTGAGCCACAAGAGGGCAGTTCCCTTAATTCCAACTACCTTTTCTAATCTGTGAAGGAGAATACTATGATCAATGGTGTCAAAAGCTGCACTGAGGTCCAGTAACACAAGTATAGTGACGCAACCCTGATCAGAGGCCCATAGGAGGTCGTTTACTACTTTAACAAGTGCTGTCTCTGTGCTGTGATGAGGCCTAAATCCTGACTGATACAGTTCATTTATGCTATTTCTGTGTAGATGTGAACATAGCTGCTGTGATACTACCTTTTCCAAAATCTTGGAGATAAACGGAAGGTTTGATATCGGCCTGTAATTAGAAAGCAGACAGGGGTCAAGGTCAGGTTTCTTGATTAGCGGTTTAATAACGGCTAATTTAAAGGATTTGGGGACATACCCACTACTGAGTGAACAGTTAATTACTTTCAACAGGGGTTCTATTATTGCTGGTACTATCTGCTTGAGAAAATGTGTCGGTATAGGATCTAATATACAGGTTGACGATTTTGAAGAAGAGATGAGTGAAATTAGTTCCCTCGCTTCAAGGGGAGTAAAGTGTTCTAAGTTCTGATGTGATGTGGTTAGATCATCTGAATTATTTAAATTGTCTGGTTTCAAAGCCTGAATTTTTTGCCTAATATTTATGATTTTATTATTGAAAAAGTTCATGAAATCCTCACTACTGCATGATGATGTTGTGGAGATTTCTGCAGTGGTCTTGTTTTTAGTTAATTTAGCTACGGTATTAAATAAAAATCTCGGGTTGTTTTTGTTATTTTCTATTAGAGTGGAGAGATACGTTGATCTAGCATCACTGAGAGCTTTTTTATAGTTCAGGATGCTCTCCTTCCAAGCTATTTTGAATACTATCAATTTAGTTTGGCGCCATTTACGTTCAAATTTGCGAGCGGTTTGTTTTAAAGCACGTGTGTGGTCATTATACCAAGGAGCGAGTTTCTTATCTCTAATCATTTTCCTTTTAACTGGAGCGACATTATCTAAGCTATAACGAAGTGCTGACTCTAGATATTCATTCGCCTGTTCGAGTTCTGTGAAGTCAGATGGCGATCCAATCAAAGTAGATAATTCTGGAAGATTATTGATAAAGCTCTGTGCGGTATTTGATGTAAATGTACGTTTAAGGTGGAAGCGCGGTGCTGTGCGTACATTATTACTATAACACGCTTTAATCGAGACAAGGTAGTGATCTGAGATAACTTCAGACTGTGGAATTGTGGTTATATTTCCTATACTTAATCCGAAGGATAATATTAAATGCAAAGTGTGACCTGCTTTATGAGTGGGTCCTACTACACACTGATTTACTCCTACTGAGTCCAGTATGGACAAGAATGCTGTTCTCAGAGGGTCTTCTGGATTCTCAAAATGAATATTAAAGTCTCCAGCAATTAACGCTTTATCTACAGAAACAACAAGGTTTGAAAGGAAATCTGCAAATTCGCAGAGAAACTCCGAGTACGGCCCAGGGGGTCTGTAAATGATGATTAGCGGGATTGACTGAGCTGACTTTATGTTACTATAGAGAACTTCAAATGCATTAGATTTAAAACTGTGTTTTTGTACGAGAGACAGATTATCGTTATAAATAACTGCGACTCCTCCTCCTCTACCAGTTAACCGAGGCTGGTGTATGTAGCTGTATCCAGGAAGACTAGCTTCATTTAGAGCCACATACTCGTCCTGTTTAATCCAGGTTTCTGTTAAACATAATATATCAAGCTCCTGATCTGTGATAGTTTCATTAACAATAACTGCTTTAGATGCGAGAGATCTAATATTTAACAGTCCTAGCTTCAGATCAGAGGTGCTGGCTGCGCATTCAGTGTGATCTGAGTTTGTGGTGTCTATGTTAATTAAATTACTAAAACAGACTTTCTGAGTCTTTCTAAATGTATGTTTATGTTTATCTCGGGGAACAGACACAGTCTCAATCTGATGAACCCTGAGTGACGACTCTATGCAGCTAGCAGACGGTTGGTTTAGCCTGTCTGTCTGCTCCCTGGCCTTGGCTCTGGATTGTCACCGATTAACTAGGCCTCTTCTGAGACTATGTGCTATACTACAAGAAATGAGAGCAGCACCTTCCCGAGTGGGATGGACACCGTCCCGCCCTAACAGGCCAGTTTTGCCCTCAAAAGTCTTCCAATTGTCAATGAAGCCCACGTTGTTTTCGGAGCACCACCTGGACATCCAGCGGTTCAGCGACCATAACCTGCTGTAAGCTATGTCGCCACGTCTCATTGGGATGGGACCAGAGCAAACTACTTCTTCGGACATTGCCTTCGCTATTTTAAACACCTCTGTAAAGTTACTCTTACTAACCTCTGACTGACGAAGGCGTATATCGTTAGCTCCAGCATGTACCACTATCTTAGAGAACCTATGCTGACCTAGAGCCCTAAGATTACCTGCTATGTCCGGTGCTCTGGCTCCCGGGATACACCTGACCACTGCCGCTGGCGCCCCTAAAGGCCTAGCTAATTTCACGTGTCTCAGTATAGAGTCTCCTATAACCAGAGCTCTTTCAGGTTTCTCAGCGGGTGCATCACTGAGGAGAACGAACCTGTTGGACACGTGAAGCGCAGAAGAGGTGTGCTCCGGTGGGCTAGCCTTAGCGTTAGCTTTGGCTGAACGAGTATGCCGCCGAGGCGTCACCCACTCGCCCCGCTGTGAGGGCTCTACTGCCGGAGTCGGGGGATGATTATCTCCACCTGTGGCACTCAGACTTTCCACTACAGGATTAACGCTGCTCTCGCGCTCTCTAACCCTCTCTAAAGTCTGGATGCGCTCCTCTAATGCTACTATCTTCTCCGTCAGGGTGCTAACTAACACACACCTATCACAAATAAAATTATCACTAATGACGGAGGAAGAATGTCTAAACATCCTGCACTCCACACACTGAGCGAGCTGAATGGTAGACATGATAACGTACCTTTGTGCCGGAGTTGTGATTATTTGGTGATGGATTCGCTTGTTGTTGGTCAGATGATACGCGCGTTCTCCCAAAAAGCGCAAAAAATCGGATAAAGTCCAGTAGTATTAAAGCGTAAAAACGGGAAAAATATAAGATGTAGGTGTATGGCCTCGACTGACAGATATTCCACGGTGTTGGTTCCAACCTTAGAAAGAAAGAAAGTAAAAGTTTATGGAAAAATTCGAGAGGGTTGGCTAGTATGCATATTTGTAAGATGATTAGTGTTTTGTAACACCTCAGCTATTTTATATGTGTTTGCTAACGCTAGCAACCTAGCTAAATGCTAGCGTCATGCTGGCACGACAGTTAACAGTTTAGCTTTCATTCATCACTTCACCACCTTCATACACCCTGCAAGCATTCTACAAAGAATTTTGCTGTTTCTTTCATACACAGGTGGGGTTCATTGGTTTGGCTAGTTAGCAGCCATTGTCAGATAAACTAGCATGCTATAGCACAGACCAGGCAGAAAGTTTGAGTGTAACACGGTAACAGTAATAAATGTTACATACAATTAACAAATTCAGTCATAGGTGAGTGAAAGTGTGTATACAGACCTTATATTGAACGTTTACATTTCCTCTTAAATGCGTGAGGAGGAAGAAAAAAAGACACGAAGCTGACACAGCCACTGAATACACCGGTGAACTTCGGGGGAGGGGCGGTCTGATCTGTGATGTTAGCTGTCGCTAGCTAACCCAACTCCAACCCAGCAAGCTGGGTTAAACAAAAAGTACCCAACTCCCTGTAAATAACCCAGAAATATTACCCAACAGAGGCAACCCAGCGTTTGGGTAGTAAAAACAACCCAGCATTTTTTAGTGTGTATGATTTTGTAAAATAATGGAAGCGAACAACAAAGTTTAGACGATGTATTATAGGCACATCCACGACATGATCACACTCATCACTACAGCCGAAATCAAAGAAATCACTAATTTATCAATGAATTATTAAATTGGCCAAAGTGAGTCTCCTTGCTGCTTTCTCCGATGCATTCATAATCATTAATCTACTTCTGCCGGTGCGCTTTGGAAAACTTTATGCGTACGGTTGAGTGCTGATTAGGCTACGTAAGAAATTAAAGAGGAGGATAACAATGCTCAACATCCCGGAGCTCAAACCTCAATTAAATTAACATATATTGAGGTAAATAACAATAGCCCACATTTAGAAAAGCATTTTTATTTACACTATAAAAAATTATCCTGCATTTATTTTTAGGTGTGCCAGCTTCCATGGTTATTATACGACTATTTATCAGAGTAAATCATTCAGTAACAAGCCTGTAAATTTCCATGTAGAACAGGTACATCTGTATGAATAAATGAATATGATGAGCTATTGATCAGTGATTTATGTAAATCACTGTAAAATACACACAGGGGCTCAGGACACACACACACACGCACACATACTCACACACACACTCACACACACACACACACTCACACACACTCACACACACTCACACACACAGTCTCTTGAAGCATGTACAGGACCTTAAGCATTTCAGACCGTAGTAAGCATTTCAGACCATAGTAAGCATTTCAGCCCCTAAAGGACTGACACAAAGGCTTAGGACTGTTAGAGACTGGACGGGACTGGAATACTAGAGACTGGACGGGACAGGAATACTAGAGACAGGACCAGGGACACAGGGGCTAGAGACTGGACGAGACCAGAAAGGACAAAGGACACACGGCCTAGAGACTGGACTAGACTGGGCTAGAGACGAGAAGGGAACACAGGAAGCGCACACAGGAAGCTAGGGGAGCACACAGGAAGCTAGGGACGGGATAAATACTAAAGACTGTACGGGACAGGAATACTTGAGACTGGACGGGACAGGAATACTAGAGACTGGACAACACAGGGCTAGAGACTGGACGAGATCAGGCAGTACCAGGGACACAGGGGCTAGAGACTGGACGAGACAATACGAGACCAGACAGCTAGGGGAGCACACAGGAAGCTAGGGGAGCACACAGGAAGCTAAGGGAACACACTAGAGGCTATGGGAACACACTGGAGGCTATGAGAACACACTGGAGGCTAAGGGAACACGCTGGAGGCTAAGGGAACACGCAGGAGGCTAAGGGTACACACTGGAGGCTAAGGGAACGCACTGGAGGCTAAGGGGACACACTGGAGGCTACAAAACAAAGGGACATACAAACACAGCACAATACTAAAACAACGCAGTACACTTACACAAACATCGCAAAAAAGAGCCCCTATAAACAAACCAACATAACATAAAATACAAAAAAAACTAAATTAAAACAAATGCCCACTGACAGTACTAATGTTCGACCCAGTTTTCCAGAACAACCAGCTATTTATAACAATACTAATGAGCTACCTCGGTTCAGGTGAGCACCCGCATCACCTGACCGAGGTGCCTTCTGGGAAACTGTGTCGATTAACAAAAACTACAAAACAAAAACAAACGTGCACACAGTGACCTCTAGCGGTAGTCCCTTACAATTCTGAAAGTCTATTTTTTCTATTATTTCTATATTTAAAGTTTGAATGTATTTTTAAAAATAACAATAAACAGATACAAACACAGATAGACTATATATCTTTGTACAAATCAAACTGTCAGCTAGTGAAATTGATCGTCTGTCTAAACAACATTGTTTTTGTTTTTTGTACTCATTATTATACAGCAAATGTCAATAGCTCTGGTTCAGATTTTTCTTTTTTTTTGAAAACTTTTTTGTTGTATAAAGTACTCAGATGTGGAAATTAGCATAATTGTAGTATTTCTTCGATACAATATATTATGACTTTTTTATGACTAAATTATATTTTACTGTGGTGAGTAAAAATGTCACTTTGCACCACCTGGCGGTCATTTTACAAATGACTTTGAAATGCAACTGATTTATTTTGGCCGCAGTCGTTTTGCCGCGGCGGTAAGCGCGGTGGTAATAGGAATTCTGGTTGACTACCTACTGTATATCAGGTATATGAAAAGAACAATTTTGTGTAAATTCTAACAATGCAACTATAACAGGTTAATTTCTATACCTGCTACACTCACCCTTCAGAATTTATACAAAATTCAGAGAGTATAAACACACACAAAAACAAAACAAAAAAAACACAGGTCAAAGAATCACTTGGTCTGCATTCCAGAAAAGAACAGTGCAAACTATCAGCATAGAAAGCTACCCAAACAAGGGATACAAATGTGAAAGAAGTTGGCCAAACCTCAACACATGTTGCAGACACAAATATAGTGCTCATCCAGACCTCATGCAAAAACAGAACTTATAAACACAAGAAATAACTTTCACAGACAATGTAATTCAATGCTTAGACCTAAACATTAATAACTGGACATCCAGGCTCCATGCTAAAGTAATTTTCTCTCCCCTCAACTTCAGCAGCTTTGTGTGTAATATAATTTGTATCTGAGGCAAGATCTATCAGAGTTCACATTTTCAGTAGCAGTTTCCCCAGTAAAAACATACACTTACTGTATTACAGATATATTGAAATATATATATTTAATATTTAATAAATATATTGAAATCATTGTAAATATACTAACAAAAAGTTCATCTTGAAGGTTATATTAACCAGTTAATATATAAAAAGTATACTAACATAAAGCTTTTACCAAATTTTTGGATTAAACTATTAAACATACTTCAAAATAATTGCATTATAGTACACTTTCCAAAAATATATTTAAGTAAAAGGTTGGTCTAATGTCCAAAGCACACTTATTTAAACTTTGTTTTTCAATTAATTTTGGTATATTTTTATAAAATATGCTTGAAATAATCATTGCAGAAATGTAAAGAAAGTATACATTAGAATACAAATTTTAATATAAGTACTCACAGTATAGTTTTCAAATAAATTTAAACGTACTTATTTACTTATTCAAGCTTATATTAAGTGCACTACCCTCTCGTGCATGCTTTCAGACTCGTTTTTGCACACTGAATCTCTCTCGCACACGAGCTCTCAAACTGGTTTTTGCGTGCTGAAAATCACTTCTGTACGTTCAAGATAATTTATGTGTTTGTCTCTTCTGTGCGATTAGAGATGAGTGAATCCGGACTTATCCGGATTAAATAACCCTTTATATGACTCATCTTCTTTTTATTTACTCGTATCAGTTGAGTCCTAAGTTATCTTGTTGCTAACAGCAACATACATATAACTATATAGCACTATTCGGACGGGACTAGTTTTACTGGGAGACGTTAGAGAAATTTCTGTTTCACAGAGGTACTTTGTCATTTTAATCCCGTCCGAATCTGCCATGTCTGTCTTTTTCTCACACGACCTCTGTAAAAATATTGTATTTCAGCAAGCTCGGCGGTCCTCTGAGAAATCTAATCCCACCCGAATGTGAATGTCTGTGTTTGCCAAAAATGTTTTTTTCCGAAACGCGTTTTCTTGTGTGTTTTGGTCAACGTGAACTACGGTACAATCTGTAGCGCGCCAGTATTCAAGCCTACCTCCGTAATAAATACTAGTTATTTAAAATAAATACTAGATATTAGTCCTATCCGAATTCATACATGAAATGACAGATGTAGGCTGAAAAAATTTAAAACTCAAACGTCCCCAAGTAAAACTAGTCTCGTCCGAATAGTGCTTATAACTACCTTATATTATATAACTACCTGAACTGCTCTTTGCAATATTTGCACAATATTTATTTCACTTGCTATTTGCATAAAATATTTTTGTCACAATGTCAATTGTTTACTGCTGCTCTCCCCACTACCTCAACTCATACCTCATCACTAAAAAAAACAAAAAGTACAATAACCTGCTACATTTTTGTGTTTGTCATGTAGCTCTTTGTTTGCGCATTTGCACATGCACTTTGTTGTCTATTGTCTATTGTGTTTTTCTTGTATAGAAATAGATTTTTTAAGTTAACTTAAAAATGTAAATATGTCATATCAGAGCCAGTCAGCTAATTAGATCTCTAGTCAGCTAGCTGGTTCCGCTAAAGTGTCTTGTTAATTTATGCATGTATGTAGCACCTTAGTCCTGGTGGAACGTTGTTTTGTTTCACTGTGTACTGAACTATGAGGAGCCATATAGGGCTTAAATCAAACTTCACTCATGCATACACATATGAAACACTTGCATATATATATATATGAAACAGTCACACATACATATATACTACTAACTGCTCAAACAACTACATTTGAAATGCGCGCACACACACCTATGAGACGCGCGCACATACACACTCAAACTCTCCGCTCACACACACCTATGAGATGCACGCACATACACCAAGTCTCCGTGCGCACACTCTCACACACACACACACACACACACACACACACACACACACACACACACACACCTATGAGACGCACAAACAAGGGAATTTCTATCAGTCATTACAATATTTATTATAATTATTTTCAATAAATTTATATAATATATATTAAAAAATATATATAAATATATATTTTTTCAATAAATATTCTATATTTAATGTCCGTAGCATGAAATTACCATAGCAGCAGGGACGGGTGTCCAAGGTGCTTATGTTACCATGGTAACGCATGTAGGAAGTGACGTTGCAGGGTGTTCCGAATGGTGGAATTTTGTAGAGTGAAGTTCCCTTAACAGACATTCCCCCACATGGAGCAGGGTGTAGGGAGTAGGGTGTAATAATTTCAATGTATATGGAGTTGCCGATTCATTCTCTCTGATTAGCAGTAGCATTTTTAAATAGACCGTTATTGGACAGTTTAGAAGACAGCGAGTGGTTTATTTATTATCACCACAAAAGTGTGTGGTATGAAGGGTCGGTACAATGTTTGAATTTTCGATTCTGTATTTGGATTTGATCAAGTGGAGGTCGTCATGTGGGATTCCGATGAGTTAGTTATTGTTTTTAATAGCAGGAAAGATGAGGAAAGCACATACGGCGCCTCATACTAAACTGTATATGGTTGAAATGACAATAAAAACCGACTTGACTTGACAAATATAAACTGATAACTTGACAATTTAATTGTTCTCAGTAGGTTTTAGTTAGTAACTGTAGAAACAAGTGGCTGACTGAGTTGTTTAGAAAATTCCTGCACAGTCAGAAACGTGAAAGACTTAAAATAACAGGTAATAATTCATCTGATTCATCTGAACTGTAGGACTCGGTGGATCCGCTGGACTTGCAGCGTGCAGTGAAACAGTGGGATCCGGAAGACTTAGTGTGTGTTTATGAGTCCAGGGATTTGGTGGATTCTGAGGATTCATTGAGCGCCCCTAGTGGAGGGACCGGGTAAAAGCAGGCAGAATCAGTATCGGAATTCACTTTTAAAATATTGTGATTGGATCTCTACAATTTGATTTTATTAACACCGAACATATTTGTTACATCTCGGATGAAAAAACGGCTCTGGCAAGCCCATCACTTCCAACACAACAATACTTCACCAGAATGATCATGCTACCAGTGTGATGCTTTAGCTAAATGTATACAATGACTGAATTATATTCATGAAAAACTTAACCCATAAACAAATATATATCAGATACCGCTGATATACTTAAAATTATTTTAGTCATTCATTATATTTGTTGTTGCCTAAACTTATTTCTATGTGCATTTGTCATTACATTTTATGGTACAAAAAAAAATACTTTTTTCCCGCAGGAATGACACTTTGCGTCTTTGGCTGGACACTCATGCTTTGGGTGAGGCTGACCACAACATTTACTGCACTGGGAACTTTTTGAATGCCTAATATGATGATTATTCGACTTTGTCCCAAAACGTTTAGATTTAACGAATTTGGGCTTTTCTTTTTGTTGTCTGCCTTTAGATACAATGTCCACAGAGCTAGCATCCATCTTTACCCCGGAGGCATCGCTCCTCACGTGCTTTGCTGCTTTTTAATCTCCTCAGATTGTCTAGCCATATTGATAGCTTTTTCCAGGTCCAAGCCTTTTTCCATTTGCATACGTTCAGATAACCTCGTAACAGCCAACCCTACTACAATCCTGTCACTTATGAGCTCATCGTGCAATGTCCCATAGTTGCAATGCTCTGCTAATGAATACAGGGCTGTGACAAATGCACCAACTGTCTGATTATCTCCTTGCTTACGCATGTTAAATCGTGCACGCTCGTAAACAATGTTCTTGTTCATTATAAAGAAAGAGTGAAAGCTTTCACTTTATTGTATTGACGCTGGTCGGTGTCATTGAGCTGCAAGCTCCTCAAAACGTCATCAGCTTCATCTCCCATACAATAAATCAGCGTGTTCACCTGATGCTCGTCGAAAGATGCTGTCAAGGTGCTCGCTTGGTGGAACATCTCGAATCTCAGAATCCATTTTGTCCACTCGTGCGGCTTGGAAAAGTCAAACGGCTCTGGTGGCTGAATATTAAACGTAGCGCTAGGTGTTCTATTAGTAGTAGTTATTAGTAGTTAGCCATTCTGCTAACTACTTCCTCGCTTAGCTCGTCTCCGCTGTCAAGCATTAGATTGCAAAACAATATCCTCTCAGGTTTTTTTTTTTTTTTTGCTCCGTTCCGGCGTGGTCTTCACAGCACCTCTGACGCCATGTCGTGTTCCTCTAACCAATAAAAGGAAAGTTGACACTCTTTAGTAACCCTGCGTCCGCACCGAACGCGGCGAGAGCGTCAAAACGGCCGGAAGTCATTCATTTTCAATGGGAGCCGGCGGCGAAGGGCGCCGCGGCAAAGGGAATTGAAATCAGCTCAACTTTATGGTAAAGAGCTATGACGCGGTTGAGCAGTCCTGTAAACTTTTGTTTCGGCGACATTAGTTCCCAAGCAAAATTGAAGAGAAGTTAATTATTGCGGTAACGGGTTTCCTGGTTTCCAGTTTGTCTACAGGGACATTAATAAAAAAATTATGCGTGGACAAAGATAATAAGAACTATAATATAATAAAAAAAAATTAGACTAGCAATTCACAATGAACAGAAGCCACACCATACAAATGCCTTATAATATGTTTATTTCTACAATACAGTTCTTTCTATCAATCAATTTCTTGTTTTCTTCCACATTTTGGTCAGGACTCACACACACAAGCCATTGCCATCAGGTTGCACCGCACAACGTGCACACATCACACACTATACAGGGCCAATGTGAGTTTGGCCCTAAATATTTGTTGAGTGCATTAGTGTGTGTGTTGGTTAGTGTAAATATTTGTAATATGGATGTATGTATGTGCATGATGTATGATTGTGCACGCGTTAGTGTGTGAGGGTTAGTGTGTGTGAGAGTGAGGGAGAGAGGTGTGTGACGTGTGGATGTCAGTCTGTGTGTGATGAGTAAATGTGCTTGTGTTTGTGCTTGTTTGTGTGTATGGTGTGTACTAACATCATACGTAGTGATGCGTGTATTAGTGTTTGCATGTGTGTGTATGTGTGTGAGATAAGTTTGTGTGAGTGTTAACATTTGTGATGTGTATGTGTGGACAATAGGCCGCAGATGCTGGAAGAAAAGCATCACACTACGATGTTCCTGAATATAATGTCATTCAATATAATGCCACACAGAAAGTTATAAATAATTTTTCGTGGGAATTTAAGACATTATCACGGCTGACCCTTTGAGATATCAAAAATCCCTCTGCAATCTTACATCCTCGATGTCTTTAGAGCACAGCGGCCCAGTTTGATGGAGATGGTATAAATTCCCTATGAGGATTATATAAAAATCCATCGGGTGTGTATTTGCGAATGTAACAGATCTGCTTTTTACTCTCAAATCACCAAGACGACACCAAGAGCTGCTTTCCACTATTTTATTTGAACCTGTAGAAGACAATTAAACACACATATATTGTCTTCAGACTGCAGTGCACATCTGATCCTCTCATCAAGACACAGCAGCATTGTGAGATCAGATTAATTATTTTCTCGTATATACATGTAAGGGTATTTCAAAAATTTTACAATTTACCCTCATGTACATACGTAAGGACACATAAAAATTTACAGGAAAACATTTATTATTATTTTTTTCCCCAGTTACAAAAGAATTAAAAAATTTCCATTTATAACTTTAAACCAACCATAAAAACTACATACAAAAACTTATATATAAAATAATGAAATACACCAGAGCCACCCTATGGACAAATAGAAATGTGCATTTAGCTAAATAAAATTTAAACAGAATGATAGACAATAAACTGTAGAAGTTCCTGTAGAAGACAATTAAACACATATATATTGTCGTCAGACTGCAGTGCACATCTGACCCCTATACATACAAAAATAACAGTTTTTACTAAGAAATAGGACTAACAAATACAAAATGTCGACTTGCCAACGTGCATTTAGCATGTACTGTATGTTAAATTCCATAAAACTGAAAAACGAAAATACCATATTAATGTAATATAATTTCCATGAAATGACAAACATTTGCATTACAACAAGAGAAAATGAGATATTCTCAGGAGCAACTCTCTGTACAACGTACCCTCATCAATACACAGCAGCATTGTGAGGGGGTGGGGAGAGGGCAAATTGCGGAAACACAGGAGGCACAAAAAGGTGCGATTTGCAGGTTTATAATTGCCACAGAAAATTAATAAAAATTACTGCAAAATGTGTTGTCAAAATGATAAAATTCACAAATATTAAATAAAATCTTTAAATAAATAAAAATCACAATACAATTTGAAAATATTATAATTTTAACAAAGTGCAATTCTAAGTCTGTTACACGAATGACCCAGAATAACTTGCGTCCTGTTGAGTTGAGCCCAAGACAGCAGCAATGAGCTCTAAATGTGTACCGAGTTTCATGTTTCAAGGCTTTCCTCCATATCCTCCTTCTTCTCTTGGTCCATCAGTTGGAGAAAGGCTGAGATCTCATGCAGCACTGTTCAACTATATGGTTCTGATTTAGCAACTTCGCCTGAATTTATTACAAATGTAGATTTGAAAGAATTTCTTTTTGATGGTGCAGAAATCTTACTCTTGCAGATAAAGTCTGTAGATAAGGCAGTCTCTCCTGATTGAAGCGATCGTGTGACAGCATCTCCTGCGTGAACAGTGTCAGGTAAAACTCCTTTCCATGGTCTACCCGCACTTGGTCCCACATACCATAGGTGATCACTGCAGACCTATAGGATAAATTATTAGTGCCCAAGCACTAGGACCCTGCGCATGACCCTCTTGTTTTCCTAAGGATCTGTTTTTTGGACTTTTTGGGGGACTTAACATTCTCAAAAATTCATGAAACTTGGCTGACAGGTTGGAATCTCCTGCCATTAGGATGCCTGAGAGTCGCATGACCCGCTCAGACACACTTGCACATATGCACACAAAACTCTGTCCACATTTAGAGCTCATTGTAACACGGCCACACATGCGACAGGCGGTTGCTAGGCAACCCCGCAGCACTAACAATTAAAGGAAACAAGCTACACCTGGCCGGTAGAATATTTAAGTTCCCAGAAACCAGTGCACGCTGTGCGAACATTAGATAGCACCAGGTACGAGAGCGTGGCTCTGGTATAGGGAGTGAAAAGAGAAAAGAAAAAAGTGAAAGTGAAAAGAGAAAAGTGAAAAGGGAAAGTGAAAAGAGAAAAGACAAAAGTGAAAAGAGAAAGTGAAAAGAGAAAAGACGAAAGTGAAAAGAGAAAAGTGAGAAGGGAAAGTGAAAAAAGAAAAGAGAAAAGTGAGAAGGGAAAGTGAAAAGAGAAAAGTGAGAAAAGAAAGAGAAAAGAGAAAAGTGAGAAGGGAAAGTGAAAAGAGAAAAGACGAAAGTGAAAAGAGAAAAGAGAAAAGTGAGAAGGGAAAGTGAAAAGAGAAAAGTGAGAAGGGAAAGTGAAAAGAGAAAAGTGAAAAGAGAAAAGAGAAAAGTGAGAAGGGAAAGTGAAAAGAGAAAAGTGAAAAGGGAAGGAGATAAGAGAAAGGAGAGAGAATTGAAAAGAGCGGTGGAGAAGACAAGAATAATAACAATAACAAACAAAATACCTGTTCGTTGTGACGAAGCATGGTGACACGCGCCGCCATAAGCGCGCCCTCCTTCCCCTTATAACGCTGTGTGGTGTTCACGCGAGCCGATTATTCCTGCCGAAATAAACAATCCACGGCCCATACCCCTCCAAGTCCTGTGTTGGGGCTTCCATATACGATTAAATACCGAGGGCCGCCATATTGAAGCACCCCCTCATAACAGAATGTTCGCACCAGAGAAGAAGCCCGCGGATTTGAAGCGGGTACGCAAGATAGTAACCGGTCAGGCGGGAATGATCGGTAAACATGAACAAGCTCTGACCGAATAATTTTTAGAGATAAAGGGAATTTCGCAGCGCTTAGACCAAATCCATGAGCGCCTCGAGACACAGGGCACTTCCGGATCGCCGGTGAACCCGGAAGCACTTCCGGGTTCGGCTCGTGCGGCCGTCACTGTAGCACAAGCACCCCCCCTGGTGGCCGAGACGAGATTACCTACTCCCCAGCCTTATGCTGGGGAATCTGATAAATTCAATGCCTTCCTACTCCAGTGCTCTTTAATATTTGAAATGCAACCATCCCAATTTCCCACTGAGAGAGCCAAGGTTGCATTTATGATATCATTATTAACGGGAAGGGCATTGGAGTGGGCCACCGCAGTATGGCAAAACCTCCTAGCAGCACACACTACAGCCAACGATTTTATACAGGTCCTCAAGGCCACCTTCCACCATCCACATCTGACTAGTGGTGTAGTCTCGCCCCTCCTCCGCATTCGGCAGGGAGGACGATCGGTGGCAGATTATACCATCGAATTCCGGACACTAGCTGCTAGTTCAGGCTGGAATGCTGGAGCACAAAGGGACGCATACATTCAAGGCCTTTCAGAGAAGCTCAAAGATGAGCTGGCAGTGCGCGAACCACCCGAAGACTTAGAATCCCGGTACAGTATGGCCATACGAATAGATAACCGCCTCCATGAGCGCAGGGCGGAACACGCAGGGAGTTACCGGGTAGAGCCGATCTGTCTCCAGCGAGAGCTAGAACGGAAGGTAGATCAGGGTGAGCCCATGCAGCTAGGGGCAGCAGAGATCTCAGGGGCCTCCCAATTTCGGTCGGGATGCTTCCGTTGTGGCCGGTCAGGTCACCACCAGTGGCGCTGTCCGCTGAATAAGCCAAAAGGGGGGGGTCACTCTCGGGAGGGGGGCCGACAGTGACCCAAAGGTCAGACCCTCAGCGTTCACGGCTTTTCCTCCCCATTGACATCACCTGGGAGGAGGCCGCCACTACCCATCTAAAAGCATTTGTTGACTCGGGAGCAGCAGGGAATCTTATAGACGTAGAGCTGGTGCGGAGACTGGCTGTGCATTTTCACCCACTCTCTGCGCCCATTTCAGTGGCGGCCCTGGACGGTCAGTTATTTGAATCCGGGCCAATCATACATGAGACAGACCCTCTAATATTGCGTATTGGACAACATGCAGAGCGAATTACCTTTTTCATTACCCGAGTGCCTGAGCTCCAGGTGTTACTGGGGTTTACTTGGTTACAGGAACACAACCCCCGTATTGATTGGTTAACCTGCTCTGTCTCGGTTTGGGGAACCCGCTGCGCACAGAGCTGCTTAAAAGGGATCAGAACCCTAGACGCGCAGCCACCCCATCAGGTCGACCTCTCGGCAGTTCCCAAAGACCTGGCGGAAGTATTTTCCAAGTCAGGGGCCCAAAAGCTTCCTCCCCATCGACCTTTCGACTGCGCAATCAACCTGCTTCTGGGTTCGAATCCACCAAGGGGAAAACTCTACTCCTTGTCCCCTCCCGAGCAATTAGCCATGGAGGAGTACATCCAGGAGGCATTGTCCCTTGGATTAATTTGTCCGTCTACGTCCCCCGCAGGGGCCGGGTTCTTCTTCGTAAAAAAGAAGGATGGGGGCCTCCGCACCTGCATAGATTATCGGGGGGTGAACGAGATGAAGCTGAAAGACCGCTATCCCCTCCCTCTGATGAATTCCACCTTTGAGTGCCTGCAAAAGGCGAAATTGTTCACAAAGCTAGACTTACGCAGTGCTTACAGTTTGATCCGCATCAGGGCAGGGGACGAGTGGAAGACCGCGTTTATTACACCCTCGGGGCACTACAAATACAAGGTGATGCCCTTCGGCCTGACTAATGCACCAGCCGTCTTTCAGAGGTTCATTAATGAGGTGCTCCGGGAGACACTTAACCTCTACGCCTTTGTCTACTTGGACGACATTTTAATTTTTAGTGCCTCCATGCCAGAGCACGTCACCCACATGCGCCGGGTGCTGCAACTTCTCCAGCAGAACCATCTATACGTTAAGCTGGAGAAGTCACAGTTCCACACGACCTCCACTTCCTTCTTGGGTTTCGTGGTATCCCAGGGTCGTCTTCAAATGGATCTGACCAAAATAAAGGCTGTGGCTAGTTGGCCCCGTCCAACATCGCTTCGGGCAGTTCAACGCTTCCTGGGGTTTGCCAATTTCTTTCGGCGGTTCATCCGCAATTTTAGCACCTTAGCATCCTCACAAAGAGGAACCCAGGGCGATTTAAATGGACGGAGGAGGCACAAAGAGCTTTTCAGGCTATAAAAATAAAGCTCACCACAGCTCCAGTCTTGCGGATGCCAGATCCGGAGATCCAGTTTATAGTGGAGGTAGACGCATCCGATGTGGGGGTGGGCGCGGTTCTCTCCCAACGTTCCGGGGAGGACCAGAAACTACATCCCTGCGCCTACTTCTCACACCGCCTGACCCCGGCAGAGAGAAATTATGGCATTGGAGATCGGGAGCTCCTTGCCATAAAGCTGGCTCTAGAAGAGTGGAGACACTGGCTGGAGGGGGCCAAACAGCAAATATTGATTTGGACCGACCACAAGAACTTGGTCGGCCAGACGCTTAAACACCCGACAAGCCAGATGGTCCCTCTTCTTCTCCCGGTTTGATTATGTGCTCTCGTTCCGTCTGGGCTCAAAAAACCTCAAGCCAGACGCCCTCTCGCGTCAATGGGACCCCGAGTTAGAGGAGCCCGAAACTGAGAGCATTATTCCAGCGCCCCGCATCCTTGCCCCAGTGCGCTGGGCCATTGAACATCAAATCAGGCAAGCACAGCGACAGGAACCAGATCCGGGAGGAGGACCCTCCAGAAAGTTATATGTTCCTGCCAGTCTCCGCTCCCAAGCTCCCCATTCACGGCACTCCCAGGCACCACTAGAACCCTCAAGTTTTTTCGTCGGCGTCTGTGGTGGCCCGGCATGGAGAGAGATGTTTGGGCTTATGTGGCGGCCTGTCCGACCTGCGCGCAGAACAAAGAACCACATACACGGCCCGCCGGACGGCTGCACCCATTACCCATACCGTCACACCCATGGTCCAATCTCTTCTTGGACTTTGTCACGGGTCTGCCCTCATCCAAGTGGAACACGGCCATTTTGGTAGTGGTAGATTGGTTCTCTAAAGCCTGCAAGTGTCCCGGTTGGGAGGCCCGAGTGCATGGCCTCCCAACCGACCTGGACTCTGACCGGGGTCCGCAGTTTGCTAGCCAGTTTTGGGGGGAATTCTGTAAACTCATTGGAGCCACGGCCAGCTTGACATCGGCCTTTCACCCTGAGTCGAATGGGCAAACAGAGAGGGTGAACCAAGACTTAGAGCGCACCCTCAGGTGCGTAACCTCTTCCAACCCGTCATCTTGGTCTGACCACCTAATGTGGGTCGAGTATGCCCACAACACCCTGTGGCACTCCTCCCTGGGCATGTCACCCTTTGAGTGCCAATTCGGATATCCCCCCCCTATGTTCCCAGAGGAGGAACCTGAGGTAGGGGTCCCCGCTGCACAAAGTTTAGTACAGCGGTGCCGTCGGACCTGGAGGAGGGCCCGAGCCGCCCTACAAATCGCCAGGCGCAGGGCGACCCTCACGGCGAATCGGAAGCGACGGGTAGAACCCTCCTTCCGTACAGGACGAGTCTCCCCCGGTCAATGGGGATCAATCCTACATTTCATGTGTCACAACTGAAACCAGTGCTCTGCAGCACCTTGGCTCCCAGACCTACACCACCCCCACCCCCACCCCGTATCATTGATGGGTCCCCAGCGTTCACAGTTCGACATATCCTGGACGCAAGGCGAGTCCAGGGCGCCATACAATACCTAGTGGACTGGGAGGGGTATGGCCCAGAGGAGCACGCCAGGGGTCGTTCCTAGAAGGGGGGGTACTGTAACACGGCCACACATGCGACAGGCGGTTGCTAGGCAACCCCGCAGCACTAACAATTAAGGGAAACGAGCTACACCTGGCCGGTAGGATATTTAAGCTCCCAGAAACCAGCGCACGCTGTGCGAACATTAGATAGCACCAGGTACAAGAGCGTGGCTCTGGTATAGGGAGTGAAAAGAGAAAAGTGAAAAGGGAAAGTGAAATGAGAAAATACAAAAGTGAAAAGGGAAAGTGAAAAGAGAAAAGTGAAAAGGAAAAGAGAAAAGGGAAAGAGAAAAGTGAGAAGGGAAAGTGAAAAGTGAAAAGGGGAAGTGATAAAGAGAAAAGTGAAAAGGGAAGGAGATAAGAGAAAGGAGAGAGAATTGAAAAGAGCGGTGGAGAAGACAAGAATAATAACAATAACAAACAAAATACCTGTTCGTTTTGACGAAGCACGGTGACACGCGCCGCCTTAAGCGCGCCCTCCTTCCCCTTATAACGCTGTGTGGTGTTCACGCGAGCCGATTATTCCTACCGAAATAAACAATCCACGGCCCATACCCCTCCAAGTCCTGCTTTGGGGCTTCCATATATACGATTAAATACCGAGGGCCGCCATATTGAAGCACCCCCTCATAACACTCATAACACTCATTGAGCTGAACAATTTTCGCATGTTCAATTCAATTCAATTTTATTTATATAGCGCTTTTAACAATGGTCATCGTCTCAAAGCACCTTTACAAAATTAAAAGAAACTTTATGGAAGTGTGTATGAGTGACTCCGAGACTCCACTCGAGATTTTGCTGCATAGCTCAGACACACTTGCACATATGACCACGAAACTCGGTACACATTTAGAGCTCATTGAGCCAAACAACTTTCGCATGTTCAATTCAATTTTATTTATATAACGCTTTTAACAATGGTCATCGTTTCAAAGCACATTTACAAAATTAAAAGAAACTTTATGGAAGTGTGTATGAGTGAGAAAAAAATATGTTAATGAGATGTATGTCCCTGATGAGTAAGGGTGATGAGCAAGGGTGTCTGCGATGGTGGCAAGGAAAAACTCCCTGAGATGGTAATAGGAAGAAACTTTGAGAGGAACCAGATCCAGCATCTTCATTAGGGTGATAACGAATATGCCAGATTAAAGAGATGTGTCTTGAGTTTACTTTTAAACTGAAAGTCTTGTTAATTCTTTTTAAACCACTCAATTCTGCCAATTCCCCCATCAGTGAAACCCATTTGATAACTTCACACCTATCATGAATGAAAGGTGAGAAGAGGGATTACAGTAACTGGGGGTCTGCATGCGTTCACCTCAGAGCGTGCTGTCGCATTGTATTGAGTGAATAGACTAAAACAAAAACAAAATAATGTTTGCTTCAGCATTGGAGACAATATTGTTTTAGGCTAACTTTATTAAAGATCATACACTTTCGTATTCTTTGTTGTACTTCGTCTTTTTGCACACACGTGTGCATCTTTAAATTTCAACAGAAAATAATAATGGGCTGGTAGGCACATTATTTTTTCATGTAACTTAAATGGTTGAATGAAGTTAAATATACAGAATAAATTAATAATTGCGTTTGCTTTACATTTGAGCACTCTTTTTCATTGTATATACTACCATATCATATATGTGTGTCTAATACTGTTTATTCATATTTTACATTACATGCAGTTTGTAATTTACTTACAATTGTACAGTATTTTTAAAATGTTACCTATACGCAGGACTTTAGATGGGTAAACGAAATAGGAGTATGTGAGAGTGTTTGTGACCTTTCCGTTTGGAGATGGCGTGGGATTATTAATTAACAATTTTAACGGAAACAAAAGGAAACTGAAAACACAAAATAAATAGAACTCTGCCGTCTCTACGCGAGAACGGATGGGCTCTGGAAACTAAAGCAAAAACTTGTACCCTCTCGGGGCTTTTGCCCTTATTTATTTGAGAGAGAGAGCGGGGGATTGTGGCACTAGTAAACTGAGCGCGCACGCTGAACTGTTGCTTAGTCTGTCTGGCAGTCGCGTGTATAAATGGCCGCGCCGGTGGCTGTTCAGAACTCCGCGTGATAGCAGCCTGCGTATCTGCCCGTTTAAGCGCGGCTCTGCCCCTTGCGCGACCCGTGTCGTTACAAATATTTTGTGTAATTCACAAATTTACTGAATATGTTCAGATTTTGTAAAATAACAACAACAGTTTCCTTCCTAGACATTTTGTATGAACTGAAGCTCAGCACGTCTTCTTTTCTAGTTTTAATCTGTAATATTTAAGTGAAATACATTTAGCGTATTTGCCTAAATAATCCTTTTTAAGGACAGGTGTATTACGAAGTGAAGACCTGTTGTTCAGTTAGTGTTAACTGTCCTGATTCGTGAATATGCCAACATATCTTTGTTAAAACATAAAAATGTGTTGACATTGAGCACCATCAGAAGACATGAATGAACAAAAAATCTATATATATTTGTAAATATTCTTATATGCACACAAAATGCTTCGGGCTTTTTATAATAATAAACATAATGTTTTCTTGCTGTTTGTGTCCAGCATTTCATCCATTATTTGACCATGGCTGGAAATAATAGCTGGAATGTGGTTGTGAATTTATGACTGAAATAAAGCTGTTCATTGGCGTGCGTGAACCCCGATTGGTCCATAAACTTTCACTTTACAACAGGCAGCATTTTGATCAAAAGGCTGATAAACCCATTCGATTTATCGATAAAAATGCCAGAAAGTCATCGCGTCTCGCAATAATGCAGATCACACAAAATACACATGTCCATAAATAAAAAGGAATATTTAAGCATATACGCGAAATACATTTCACTTATTATTTCACAAGATTAAAACAAGGAAATAAGACGTGCTTAGCTCTAGTACATTGTGCTGGCGAAATACATTTTAGGCAGAGACGTCTGCTCAGTCTTGTTAATTCGTTTTAAACCCCTCAATTCTGCCAATTCCCCCATCAGCGAATCCGGTTTGATAACTTCACACCTATTGTGAATGAAAGGTGAGAAGAGGGATTACAGTAACCCAGCAAACATTGGTATGACGGCAACGTCATGTCCCTGGCCAAAAACACGGTAAGACGGCATAAATCGGTAAAAATACGTGACACAAAACATTTCCTAAAAATGCATTCAGATACATTTGTACATGTCTACAGTTGTCTGGGATTTGCATGTGACTTTTATAGTGAGTATAGTGAGTGCATGTGTGAGAGAAGGTCCACTATGTGACGATCTTTACATGTGCATTTACAGTCTACAGTGTTCTCTCTCTTAGGCGCCCATTGACAGGAAGCGACAGAGCTCATAAACGTGTCAAGCTCAAACTTTAAATACAGATATGTATTTATTCTTCATTTTCTTCTCTCCTGCAATGATGATACTTATTTGACTGCGCTTTCTCCATTCAGTATTATTATCATTAGTAGTAATAGTGAAAACTACCGCTGATTAACTATCTCTGCAGTAGTTAAAACAGCAGATTAATTTCATTTGGGGTGTTTCTAACAGGCAATCTACTAAATAATAATAAATAGATAAAAATTACCCAGCACTTTAACATTTAACCCAGCAGTTTTAGAGTGTAACATAAAAATATTCCATTTGTAACATAGCATAGGTGAAATCATAGTATTAGGAACCTCCACTAGAGGTCACTGTTCATGTCTGTCTGTCTGTCTGTCTGTAGTTTTTGTTGGTCGACTCAGTTTCCCAGAAGGCACCTCAGTCAGGTGATGAGTGCTCACCTGAACTGAGGTGGCTCATTAAAGTTTCTATAAATAGCAGTGTGTTCTGGGAAACTGGGTCGAGCATTGTTTGGTCTGTTTGTTTGTATACCGTCATGTCGGCATTCCTTTTTTGTTTCTTTACGTTTATATTTGGTTTGTTTTGTAACCTTTATTTTCAGAGGGCTCTAGTTTTGTTTTCTGTATGTTCCTTGTTCTGATGGCTTCATGGAGCTGCCTTGTTCAGTGTTTAGTTAGGCCGTGTCTCCTCCTGTGTAAGTACTGTTCTTTGTCTTCCCAGTGTCAGTCTTCTTGTTTAGTTCTGTGTTCAAAGCTTCGTTTGTATGTGTAGCCACATGAGGGCTTAGCCGGTAGCAGGGTTAGCCGCTAGTAGGCCTTGACTGCTAGTAGGGTTAGCCTCCAGTAGGCTAGCTTCTAGTGGGATTGATTGCTAGTGGTTCTGGTCGCTAGTAGGTTAGCTGCTAGTTTGGTATAGCCTCATGTGTGCCTTTCCTTTTGTGTTCCAGTTCCCCCCTATTAGGTCAGTACTAACCCGGTTAGCCACTAACTCCATTAGATACTAACCTGGTTAGGTCAGCATCCAGTTTCTCCATATTCCATGTAGCTACTAACCACTAACCCATCTGGTCTCTAGTCTCTGATCCCCCTGGTCCTGTCTAGCCCTGTCTAGCCCAGTCCTGTCTCTCCAGTCCTCGCCCCATCTCTAGTTCCAGCCACGTCCTGTCCAGTCTTGTCTCTAGTTCCCCTATGTGTCTTTAGTTAGCTCCAGCTCCTGGTTCCCTGTGCCAGCTCCTGGTTCCCTGTGCCAGCTCCTGGTTCCCTGTGCCAGCTCCTGGTTCCCTGTGTTTTTCATGAGCCCTAGTTTTAGTTTGTTGTTTTGGTTCCTTTTGTTCGTTTGTCTGTTTGAGTTGTGTTTAAAATAAAAGACTATTTCTCAGACTCTTCCACTGCAGGTATTAAAAAACAGTGACAATGTAAATTTTAGAATCCGTAGAAGCTCAGTCTTCTGGACAAAACCTCTCGCGGAGGAGCCTTTCCCTGAATTCGCCATTTTCACGGGGGTAGGCATCTCGGTTAATTCATACAGATGGACAGTACTGTACCTATTTGCAGTACATGGAATTTTACGGGGTTGTCACTGACCGATTTACAGTACCCTGACAGAGCAATATAAGAATAGTGCCAGCTGGCACACCTTAGAAAATAATTCGGCATCTATTTAGAGTCTAATTTTTTTTTTTTTAACTTGTGCTACTGTTGTTTACTTACAATATTTGTTAATTAAATTTTTTTCTTTAAATGAGGCTTGGGCTCCGGGATGTTGAGAATATTTACTAGTATACGTAGTCTAATCAAAGCTCTATCGCCAATTCGAGTGTAATTCATAAATTATGTTTATAATAATGAAATGAGATCGTGCTTTAAAATTAATCTACAATTCATTTCAAACCCGCGGCTCGCACTTTCACTTTACAAAAGGCAGCGTTTTGATCAAAAGGTGATAAACAACCCGAGATTTTTATTTAATACCGTAGCTAAATTAACTAAAAACAAGACCACTGCAGAAATCTCCACAACATCATCATGCAGTAGTGAGGATTTCATGAACTTTTTCAATAATAAAATCATAAATATTAGGCAAAAAATTCAGGCTTTGAAACCAGACAATTTAAATAATTCAGATGATCTAACCACATCACATCAGAACTTAGAACACTTTACTCCCCTTGAAGCGAGGGAACTAATTTCACTCATCTCTTCTTCAAAATCGTCAACCTGTATATTAGATCCTATACCGACACATTTTTTCAAGCAGATAGTACCAGCAATAATAGAACCCCTGTTGAAAGTAATTAACTGTTCACTCAGTAGTGGGTATGTCCCCAAATCCTTTAAATTAGCCGTTATTAAACCGCTAATCAAGAAACCTGACCTTGACCCCTGTCTGCTTTCTAATTACAGGCCGATATCAAACCTTCCGTTTATCTCCAAGATTTTGGAAAAGGTAGTATCACAGCAGCTATGTTCACATCTACACAGAAATAGCATAAATGAACTGTATCAGTCAGGATTTAGGCCTCATCACAGCACAGAGACAGCACTTGTTAAAGTAGTAAACGACCTCCTATGGGCCTCTGATCAGGGTTGCGTCACTATACTTGTGTTACTGGACCTCAGTGCAGCTTTTGACACCATTGATCATAGTATTCTCCTTCACAGATTAGAAAAGGTAGTTGGAATTAAGGGAACTGCCCTCTTGTGGCTCAGATCCTATTTGACTGATCGTCGTTATCAGTTTGTAGATTTAGATGGTGACCATTCCTCATGTTCTCAAGTGGAGTTTGGTGTTCCACAGGGCTCAGTTTTAGGCCCACTGCTTTTTTCCCTTTACATGCTTCCTCTGGGCAACATAATTCGTAAACATGGTATTAGTTTTCATTGTTATGCTGATGACACACAATTATATGTCTCAGCAAAACCAGATGAGAAAAACCAGTTTGCTAAAATTGAGCAGTGTGTGCAGGACATACGAGATTGGATGTTAATTAATTTTCTTCTGCTTAATCCTGATAAGACAGAAGTTCTAGTCATAGGACCACAAGTAGCTAGAAGTAAGCTTTCTGATCAGACTGTAACTTTAGATGGCCTTTCTGTTCCATCAAGTGCAACAGTTAAAGACCTCGGTGTGATTATAGATTCCAGCCTTTCGTTTGAAGCTCATGTAGATAATATCACCAGGATAGCTTTCTTTCACCTTAGAAATATTGCCAAGATAAGAAACATATTGTCACTAAATGATGCAGAAAAACTAGTTCATGCTTTTATCACCTCTAGGTTGGACTATTGTAACGCCTTACTGTCTGGTTGTTCAACTAGGTGTATAAACAAGCTTCAGTTAGTTCAGAATGCAGCAGCGAGAGTCCTCACTAGAACCAGAAGATACGAGCACATCACCCCTATCTTATCTACACTGCATTGGCTCCCTGTGAAATTTCGCATCGATTTCAAGATACTACTTTTGACATTTAAAGCACTAAATGGTCTCGCGCCACAGTATTTGAGTGAACTGTTAGTGTCTTACGATCCGCCACGCCTACTTCGATCAAAGGATGCAGGCTGCCTGTCAGTACCACGTATTATTAAAACTACAGCAGGGGGCAGAGCTTTTTCTTACAAAGCCCCAAAGTTATGGAATAGTCTTCCTGTTAATGTTCGGGACTCAGACACAGTCTCAGTGTTTAAGTCTAGGGCTAAAAACTTATTTATTTAGCCAAGCATTTTGTAAATAGATTAACCTTAGGTAAAGGAGCAGATCTGGGGGACTCATGGACGTAGAGTATTCTGGTGAACTGGTATGTTTAGATGCTGTCCTCCCCACTCTCATTGTTCACTCAGGTTTGTTGACGGTGAGGTGATTGGTTGCTTTACATCTCAGGGAGCCCTCATGTCTGTGTTTCCTTCTGGCTCCCCTTTTAGTTATGCTGTTATAGTTAGTCCTGCCGGAGTCCCTGCTTGCACTTTGCACTAATATACATTCACCTTATACATGTTGACTGTGACCATACCTAACTGCCATCTCTCCTATTTTCTGTTCTCTCCTTTTCTGCTCTCTCTCTCTCTCCTCTCTCCTTTCCCTCTCTCTGTCTCTCTGTCGAGCTATACATGTTCGCTCCTGAGTTGCCAGTGATCCAGACCCCTCTGCCCTCTGAAGCTGTCTAACCCGTCCTGGAGTCCTGCTTCTGGTTGGAGATCCCGTCACATGGATGCCCCGTGTGGTCTGCCTGGATGCGCTTGGTGGCTGGGGATGGTTTCCATGAAGACTGTCCTATCATCGATTGATGCTCTGGGGACCTGTGACTTCAGTTGTTCGATAGCTCAGGACTGGAATCTCCTACAGTCTACCTGAGCCTCCGGGAACAAACTGGACTCCTTTTAATTTAAATTTTAACACATCTCCTGTTACACTGAACTTCCAGTACACATTATTATGCTGATCATTCTCTGCTATCCGTTATCACCCAGATGAGGATGGGTTCCCTGTTGAGTCTGGTTCCTCTCAAGGTTTCTTCCTATTACCATCTCAGGGAGTTTTTCCTTGCCACCGTCGCCCTCGGCTTGCTCATCAGGGACAATCTTATCATTTTGATTCATACACATTGCATAAAAACTTACTTCTTTTTATTGTGTAAAGCTGCTTTGCGACAATGTCAATTGTTAAAAGCGCTATATAAATAAAATTGAATTGAATTGAATAAACACATGCGATTTATCGATAACAGTAATGCATTGATGGATGGATGTTGATAAATATATAAAATGATAATTAAATAAATAGCTGTCCATCTTTTTGTGTTTATCTTTACGGTTTATTATATACCCCTGCACCACTTTTATTATAATAAATGGTTTTAAATGTTAGTAGAGGTACCATACAGTAGCAAGAGAGGGGATGTGTGTGTGTGTGTGTGTGTGTGTGTGTGTGTGTGTGTGTGTGTATATACTGTATGCTGTAATTTGGTCATGTTCATCCATGGGTTAAACATATGCGGCATTTAATAGCATTCGCTAGTAGTTATCAAGTTGATATACAGGTCAATCTGCATCAAATAGAATCTCTCCGAATAAGTAAGCATAATAAATAATGAATCATCTTAGTGTCAGCCCATGGGTGAACATGACCAAATTACTGCATAAACACTGTAACACGAGAATTTAATAATTTAATTAAACAATTCAAAACCAACATTTTAATGGTTTGTGATCGGTGCATGGGTGCAAAAAGACGAGGTACAACAGAATACGAAAGTGTATAATGTTTAATAAAGTCAGCCTAAAACAATTTTGTTTCCAATGATGAAGCAAACATGATTTTGTTTTAGTCTATTCACTGAATAGAACGTGACATCGCGCTCCGAGGTGAACACCCACAGAACTCCCAGTTACTGTAATCCCTCTTCTCACCTTTCATTCATGATAGGTGTGAAAGTATCAAACCAGTTTCACTGATGGGAGAATTGAGGGGTTTAAAAAGAAGAAACAAGACCGAGCAGACGTCTCTGCCTAAAATCTATTTCGCCAGCATGTCTTCTTTCCCTGTGTTAATCTGTAATATTGTGAAATAATAAGTGAAATGTATTCGTGTATATGCTTAAATATTCCTTTTTATTTATGGTCATGTGTATTATGTTTTATCTGCATTATTGCGAGATGCAATGACTTTCTGGGATTTTTATCAATAAATCGCACGTGTTTATCAGCCTTTTGATCAAAACGCTGCCTTTTTGTAAAGTGAAAGTTTATTTACAAATTGGGGTTAACGCACGGCGATGAACAGCTTTATTTCAGGCATAAATTAACAGTCACATTCTATCTATTATTTCCAACCACGGTCAAATAATGGATGAAATAATTATTCAATGCTGGACACAAACAGCAAAAAAAAACATGATTATTATAAAAAGCCAGAAGCACTTCAAGTGCATATAAGAACATTTACAAAAAAGGATTTTTTTGTTCATTCATGTCTTTTGATGGTGCTCAATGTCGACACATTTTTACGTTTTAACTAAGATGTTGACATATTCACGAATCGGGTAGTTAGTTAACACTATCAGACACGCACAAACATACACAAACACTCTGTGCGGATACACCGTGCAGGGAGCAACTGAACAACAGGTCTTCGTTGTTACTTCGTAATGCACATGTCCATAAACAAAAAGGAATATTTAGACATATATGCTAAATATATTTCCCTTAAATATTACAGATTAAAACAAGGAAAGACTACGTGCAGAGCTTCAGGTCATTGTGATGCGGACTAAAGTCTCGGAAGGAAACGGTTGTCGATATTTTACAAAATCTGAATATATTCAGTAAATTTGTGAATTACACTGAAAGTATCAACTCCAACTATGAAGTCTGATTTAATTGGAACCATTAAACATTTTATTTCTATTTATTCTATGTTTTGCTGGCAAAACCGTCAGCTTGGTCTTGTTAATTCATATTAAACCCCTCAATTCTGAATACGAAAGTGTATAATCTTTAATAAAGTTAGCCTAAAACAATTGTTTCCAGTGCTCAAGCAAACATGATTTTGTGTATTTCTATGTATTTTTTATATTTGTGTTCATTATTAAAGAACTTAAAATGGTTTAAATTTAATCAAATAAACACAACATACAACAAATATATCATCTCAAAGCTTTTATTTTTTTTGGTCATAAGTGTTTAGTTACATTCCAGTGTGTCCACCCAAATTTTTAACCATGACTGGAAGAACTTTAAACAACCTATTTATGTATTTATTACATGCCTCTTCTGTAAGTACCTCAAACCAGAATTTATTAATGGCAGCAATTAAATCTGATTTTGTAGTCGGTTTTGCTTCTTTTCGAATATAGTCTTTCAGAGCATGCCACACCATTTCAATGGGATTCATGTCAGGAGATTCAGCAGGTTTCTCTGGACCTGACACCGACTAGCACCCCTATGAAATATATAGTAGTATAGTATGAATATATAGCAAAATATGACAGAAATAGTACTGTGACAATAAATAACTCTTTATGGCACATTTATTAAGATCTTTATTTAAAGGTCAGTGCTTAATATTTAAACAGCTCAAGCAGCAGTAAAGTGCAAAGACATTTTTTATTATAAAACTTTTGCTTATTCAAGACATCTTAACTTACATATCTATACAAAAACTGGACAGAATCTTAACTAGAGCAAGTATTAAACCAAATATTAACAGACTGCTTTTACAAATAAATCTGTCTTTCAAGTAAATTCAGCACGTCCATGGCCAAGTGCTCTGTAGCAAAGATAATACATCTGATAGGATCCACATAAGAAATATATTCTGCAATATAGAAGACATAAAAAGTAGTAATTAGTAATTTGCAAAAGACCACTCACAAATACATTCAAAATGCTTTCACTCATCTAATGATGAAACAAACAAGGCTAAACATAAGAATCTGTTGTTTTACATTATATTTTGATGTAAAGGATTTTGATAAGGTTAACATGGGGGCATTCAATATATCAACTGAGTCACTGGTTCAGTCTGTCTGCATTGCTTTGGGATATGGGGCGAATAGTTGTGAGGGCACGACATTCTCATTTAAAAAAATCATTGTCAGGGATAACCCCTAGAGGGCGCCAAAGCGCCCTTTGTTTTTGTTTGTAGTTCCTTTTGTTTAATCTTCAGTTCCCATTGGGCAACTCGGTCAGGTGACCAAAGGGCGCTCACCTGAGCCGAGTTGGTGATTAGGTTTATTATAAATAGGTTGATGTCTTTGAGTTTCTTGTCTTGCGTCTGTTGATTTATCTCCGTAAAAGTCTGTATGTTTAGTTCATGGTTCCCGTTATTTTCTATACGTGTTTTAGTTTCAGTTTTCATTTATAAAGTATCTTTGTTTTGTGTTTTCCCTGATTTTATGTTAAATAAACATCGTTTCCTTTAAAACCTGGATTCTCGTGCATTTATGCCTTGTACCCAGAAACGTGACAATTATAAGTAGTTTTCCTTAACGTATTGCATTCAAGTCGGATGGCGGAGACTAAAGATCACCAACTCGAGTTTCCAAATGTGCAGAAAATATACAGAATTAAGTGATGACAACTCAATTACACAATTACCAAATAATTACCAAAATTCATGCACGCCGATGAACAGCTTTATTTCAGTCATAAATTCATAGTCACATTCCAGCTATTATTTCCAGCCACGGTCAAATAATGGATGAAATAATTATTCAATGCTAGACACAAACAGCAAAAAAGCCAGATGATTATTTTTATAAAAAGCCCGAAGCATTTCATGTTTATATTTGTTCATTCATGTCTTCTGATGGTGCGCGACACATTTTTACATTTTAACGAAGACATGTTGACATATTCACAAATCAGGACATTCGCATAATTACTGTATATGTGCGCGCATCTTATAGGTGTGTGTGCGCATCTCATAGGTGTCTGTGCACACGCATTTCATATGTAGTTGTGTGAGCAGTTAGTAGTATACATAGATGTGTGACTGTTTCATATATGTATATGCAGGTGTTTCATTTGTGTGTGCATGAGTGAAGTTTGATTTAAAGCCCTATACAGCGCCTCACAGTTTAGGGCATCTCTTTTCATCATTATGAACATAATATGAAGCAGATATACGCACATTCATAATAAAATATTATTATTATAAAACAAAATAAAATCCATGTTTGCTTCAGCATTGGAAACAATATTGTTTTAGGCTAAATAATTATACACAATTCTTCATTGTACTTGGTCTGGCTTTTAGATAAAGTCCCTCCATGTGCCATCTGGTGGATATTCAGTGAAGCACAACACATTTATTTAAATTTCCGAATGTTGCTTGAGGGATTTCGCGGCACGTTGTGAGCCATATTGCGGGATCTCGCGGGAAAAAGCGTGCATTCTTAATGGCGAGATCTGTAGATATGGAGCTCCCAACCCTGGTCCTCAAGGACACCTGGCCTAATTGTTTTCCAATTATCCAATTATCTCCCCTGCAGGTGTGTTCTGTCAGTCAAAAGTGGTATAAAGATATCATTTCAGGTGAGATTTGAGTCGGGGAGGGTAAGAAGAGTTTGGAAACATACAGAGCATGAATAAGTATCAGTTATACATGTTCTAGAATAAGGTCTGATTGTTGCAGGGTTTGATGGTGCAAGTGTAGGATCAATTTTAAAGCCTTTTAGATATTTTGAGATATCAAACAGCAAAAAGTATATAAACTTTGTTTTGGTGTGTTTTTGTGTTTTCTACACAGGTGATAACAGGCATCATGATTGTGATCATCAGTATCAAGGTGGTAAGCCATACCCTAGGTTAACCAGCGACACTATGAGACATGTGCTTCTGATGCTGATTCATGTTTAGTTTTTCTTAATGTTTACATATCCTAAAATTTTCCAGTGATTTACTGTATTAATAATTTACACTACCGTAACGTTAACTATTTTTGTGCAGGTGAGGTAAGGCACAATGATCAAACAAGGTGAACTATAGAATAGATCAGGAAGGAGACTACCAGAGTATGGAAATAGCAGAGTATGGCCTCAGCTTCCAACACAAGTAGTAAGTAATGCTTTATGGTGCTGCATTTTGCATAATGAATCTGAGTCACTCTGGTCTGTATGAAAAATATGATTCTTTGGTATATAATATTTTGATCACTTTGATAAATTTTATAATTAAGTAAATATTAATCAGCAGTAAGTAGGGCAGGTATAGTTGGAAAGCAAGCAGGTTCGTGGCACTCGATGACCAGGGTAGGATGCCTTTTTAGTTATTGTTAACGATAATATGGCTAGAATACTTGTCTAGGTTGAATTGGACCATAACAAGTCTAAATGTTTGATACATCCACGAAGTAGTTCAAATAATCCAACATGGGTTGTTTGTGTTTTCTTTAAATACCTTGTTATTTTTGTCTATGTGTGTGTGTGTGTGTGTGTGTGGTGAAACATTAATGACAGCGTGTCCTAACGTTGGCCTGCTTCTTAACAGCTGCATCCCGAAGACAGAAGTAACCCTGCGTTCACACCGAACGTGGCGAGAGCATCAAAATGGCCGTAAGTCATTCATTTTCAATGGGAGCCGGCGGCGCTTCACGGTGAGAGCGACGAGAGCGGCGAATGGAGTTGAAATCAGCTCAACTTTATGGTAATGAGCTATGACGCGGTTGAGCGACAACCAGTAAAAAAGTAGAATCCCTCCGCTTGAGCGGATTCCGTGGAACTTTTGTTCCGGCGACATTAGTTCCCAAGCAAAATGGAGGAGAAGTTAATTTGATGCTCTCGCCGCATTCGGTGTGAACGGTGTGTATGTTAATGGTCTGTTCCAGCCATCAGCTTGTCCTTCAAAGTTTATTTTTACATTTTGTAACAGGTGGCACCAGACCCTCAAGAAGTGCTTACCCCATGTCAACTGCAAGTAAGAAATTACTGTATATATAATATAAAATATGTGGTGTGTTTAAAAGCCTAGGCAGTATAATAAAATGCATATTTAAGCGAAGTCATTATGCATAGAAACTGTATGCTAAGATCAGTAATCTGCAGAACACACATCCGGATGGACTGTTTATTGTCGCTGGAGATTTCAACCATGCAAATCTCAAGTCAGTGCTTCCTAAATTCCATCAGTATGTGGACTTTGCAACGAGAGGGGAAAACACACTGGATCTTGTTTACACAAACATCCCTGGTGCATATCAGGCAGAGCCCCGTCACCACCTCGGCTACTCAGACCACATCTCTGTTATGCTAATTCCAGCATACAGACCACTCGTCAGGCGTTCAAAACCGGTTCTGAAGCAGGTGAAAACTGGCCAGCAGGAGCCATCTCTGCTCTTCAGGACTGTTTCGAGAACACTGACTGGAACATGTTTAGGGAGGCTGCAACTTACGGTGACTTCATCGACTTGGAGGAGTACACGTCATCCGTGACCAGCTACATCAACAAGTGCACCGATGACGTCACTGTCTCCAAGAACATCATATCACAACCCAACCAGAAACCGTGGATGACTGCGGAGGTGCGTGCTCTTCAGGGACAAGGTGGCCCTAAGAACAGCAAGGGCCAAACTGTCCCGGTCCATCAAAGAGGCGAAGCACGCTCACGCCCAGAGAATTCGCAACCACTTCAGAGACAGCGGTGACACACGGCACATGTGGCAGGGCATACAAGCAATCACCAACTACAGGACTTCCTCACCTGCCTGTGACAGTGACGGCTCCCTTCCAAATGCGCTGAACAGCTTCTATGCACAGTTCGACATGCAGAACGACGTGACGGCTAGGAAGACCACCCCTCCTCTGAACGACCAGGTGCTGTGTCTCACCACGGCTGATGTGAGAAAAACAATACGCAGAGTCAACCCACGTAAAACTGCTGGACCAGACAACATCACAGGCAGAGTGCTCAGAGAATGTGCAGAACAGCTGGCAGATGTTCTCACCGACATCTTCAACATCTCTCTGAGCAGCGCCGTCATTCCCACATGCTTTAAGTCTACCACCATCGTCCCTGTGCCGAAGTCTTCTGTGTCCTGTCTCAATCACTACCGCCCTCTTGCACTCACATCCATCATCATGAAGTGCTTCGAGCGGCTCGTCATGAGACACATCAAGACCCTGCTGCCCCCCTCACTAGACCTCCTGCAATTCCTGCAATTCAAACCGTTCAACGGATGACGCCATCTCCACCACACTCCACTTGGCACTGTCACATCTTGACAAGAAAGACACTTACATCAGAATGATGTACATAGACTTCAGTTCAGCATTCAATACATTCATCCCCCAACACCTGTTCAGGAAGCTGAGCTTGTTGGGCCTGAACACCTCCCTCTGTAACTGGATCCTGGACTTTCTGACCGAGAGACCTCAAGCAATGCGGATCGGAAGCTACACCTCCAGCACCACCACACTGAGTACTGGGGCCCCCGAGGGCTGCGTGCTCAGTCCCCTGCTGTTCACACTGCTGACTCATGATTGTGTAGCGACACACAGCTCCAATCATATCAAGTTCGCTGATGACACGACCGTGGTGGATCTCATCAGCCAAAACGACGAGTCAGCGTCCAGAGAGGAAGTGCAGAGGCTAACGGACTGGTGTAAAGACAACAACCTGTCTCTGAACGTCGAAAAGACAAAAGGACTCAGAGCGATCACTCTTCGCTCAGCATCGACGGCTTTTCTGTGGAGATCGTCAAGAGCACAAAATTCCTGAGCGTTCACCTGGAGGAGAACCTCATCTGGTCCCACAACACCAGCTCTCTGCATAAGAAAGCCCAACAACGTCTTTTCTTCCTGAGAAGGCTGAGAAAGACACAGCTTCCACCACCAATCCTCACCACCTTCTATAGAGGAACTATTGAGAGCATCCTGAGCAACTGCATCACTGTCTGGTTTGGGAATTGTACCATATCGGACCGCAAGACCCTACAGTGGATAGTGAGGACAGCTGAGAAGATCATTGGGGTCTCTCTCCCTTCTATCGAAGACATTTACACAACACACACAAATCTCTCAGACGAACTAAATAACATGTACTGAACTGTATATGGTTGGAATGACAATAAAGCCTACTTGACTTGACTTGAAATATGTAAATATATTATATATACAATATGTATGTGTATAATATTTATTACATCTATATTTATATGTATATAAAATAATTAATATATTTTTTATTTGTTTAATACAAAATGTTTTGTAATGTAAACGTCGATTAAACGTTTTATAGACGTTGAGGTCTGACTGGACTGATTTTGGACGTTTTTTGAACCTTTCATGTTCTGATGTGCGTTTCACTATAAGGACTTTTATATGCGTAAATACACGGCTCATAAATACACAGACATTACTCAGCAACACATCTTAAAATCATCCAGCCGACGAAACATTAGACATCCAGAAAAGACACCGAAAAGACGTTGAATTCACGGCAAGTTGACGTCAGAGACGTCCGTTCAACTTTCGTTTTGGAACTATTTTTCAACCATGATGGGACATGTCGGAAGGACGTCATTTCAACGGTCATCAAACGTCCAAATGTTTGCTGGGTAACCACTCCCTTCATCTCATCGCCCTAATTCCCGCTCTCCACCCCTGTTCGCTGTATCACTAATTACTTCACATGCCTATTTAAGTCACGCTCTGACACCACGACGTCGGCAATTTATTGTGCGCCTTACCAGCAGTTTCGGTAAGGTCTCAGTCTCGTCTCAGTCTGTTGCGTTATCGACCTCACTCAGTTTTTTGACCACGTCTTCACCTCTCGTTATTAGATTATTGTCATTTGGATATTTCCCATTGCCGACCACTTACCTGCCACCGACCACGAACTTGAATCACGGACCTCCTCTCGTCACTCCGGCTTCGACCCTCGCCCGTTTCACGACCACGAATATCGCTCGCTCCTCGCCAAGCTCACGCTCCTTTTTCCCATTGGCTCAAGTTCCTCCAGCCCTTTCTGCTCCACGCCGGCTCTGCACGCTCCTGCTTCTCAGCGGTTACACACCGGCATACATCTCGGGTTACACTGCGGCGCTGCGCACTTGCGCATTCTCGCAAGGCCACTCGCCTCGACGCACTCGTGCCGGCGATCTGTGCTTCCGCATTCCAGTGAGGCTTTCCCTGCTCACACCGCAGCTTGGAATTCACGCCAAGGCTTTGAACTACTACACTATCAACTCAGTCAATCAGTCAGTCAGTCACAAGCACTCCAAAATACCACTTCTCCTCGTAATACATTTCCAGCATCTGCACTTGGATCCACCACGCCCCCTACTGGGCCTGACATAAATATACACAATAAATTAATTGCGTTTGCTTTACATTTGAGCACTCATGTGTAAATAGCTTTTTCATTGTATATATTACCATATCATATGTGTCTAATACTGTTTTATTCATATTTTATGTTACATGCAGTTTGTAATTTACTTGCAATTGTACTTTTAAAATATAACCACTTCAGCAGTGAATGAGAAATTTGGTCTGGCTTTTAGATAAAGACCTTAGTTGATATCATTTTATTATTTTATTAATTATCTTATCAGAAATACAATTCTTATTCTCTATATTCTTGTCAAATATAGTCATTCAGAGCAAGCACTGGGTGCACTGTTGGCAAATACTGTTGGGGGGGGGGGGGGTTAGATGAATTAACAAGACAGCGCGGACGTCTCTGCCCAAATTTTATTTCCCCAGCAAATGAAATCAGACTTCATAGTTGGAGATGATGCATAGTAGTAGTGAAAACTACCACTGATTAACTATCTCTGTAGTAGTTAAAACAGCGGATTAATTTCATTTGGGGTATTTCTAACAGGCAATCTACTAAATAATAATAAATAAATAAAATAACTGAGCACTTTAACATTTAACCCAGCAGTTTTAAAAGTGTAACATAAAAAATATTTCATTTGTAAAATAGCATAGGTGAAATCTTAGGTTGTGTAAAAACAATACAACAAAACTTATGGTAAAGAAATTCTCAGACTCTTCCACGGCAGGTATTAAAAAACAGTAACTGTCAATTTTAGAATCCGTAGAAGCTCAGTGGTCCGGACAAAACCTCTCGCGGGGGAGCCTTTCCCTGAATTCACCATTTTCACAGGGGTGGGCATCTCGGTTTATTCATACAGATGTACAGTATCTATTTACAGTATATGGAATTTTACGGGGTTGTCACTGAACGATTTACCCTGACAAAGAACAATATAAGAATAGTGCCAACTGGCCCACCTTAAAAAATTATTCGGCATCTATTTAGAGTCTAAATATTTTATTCTGAACTTGTGTTACTGTTGTTTACTTACAATTTTTATTATTTTTTTTTATTTAAATGAGGCTTGGGCTCTGAGATGTTGAGCCTCCTGTACGTAGTCTAATCAGAGCTCTACCGCCTGTTCGAGTGTAATTCATAAATTGTTTATATGTTTATAATAATGAAATGAGATGCACTAAATTGTGCTTTAAAATTAACCTACAATTTATTTAAAACCCGCGGGTCGCAGTTTCACTTTACAAAAGCCAGCGTTTTGGTCAAAAGGTGATAAACGCATGCAATTTATCGATAAAATTGCAGACATACTGCATTGATGGATGGGTGTTGTTGATAAATATTTAAAATGATAATTAAATAAATAGCTGTCCATCTTTTTTGTGTTTTTTTTTTTTTGGTTTATTATACACCTCTGCACCACTTATTATAAATAGTTTTAAATGGTAGTAAAGGTACCATTTGGTCATGTTCACCCATGGGGTAAACATATGTGGCATTTAATAGCATTCGCTAGTTATCAAGTTGATATACAGGTCAATCTGCATTTGAAAATAATCAGTAAATTCGTGAATTACACTCATAGTAATGATAATAATATTGAATGGAGAAAGTGCAGTCAAAGAAGAATCATCATTGAGAAGAAAATGAAGAATAAATACATATCAGTATTTAAAGTTTGAGCTTGACACGTTTATGAGCTCTGTCGCTTGTTGTCAATGGTCGCTTAGGGTTAGAGGGCACACATTTTTGGCTTCAGTAGACACACAATAATTCAGATTGAAACACGACTGCATCTACAGGTAATGAACGGCATTTTCACACCTTCCCGCGAGCTGCCGCGGAAGTGCGCAAGATCCCTTTTCAAGAAATGTGCGTTCTCAATGGCCAGATCTGTACGTGGGAACTAAACCATTTAGAGCCTTGTACGTAAGTAATGCTAGTTTGTAATTAGTGTGGGGGTGATAGTATTGGGGTTATATGATCATATTTTCTTGATCTGGCGAGAATCAAGACTCACTGTAGCTTGTTTAATGAGGATGCAGGACAACCACCTAGTACTGCATTACAAAAGTTCAGTCTGGAGGTCATGAATGCATGAACCAGCTTTTCTGCATCAGATATGAATAGAATGTTTCTAAGTTTGGCAATATTTCTAAGGTGGAAAAAGGCTGTTTTTGTAATATTGGAAATATGATTTTCAAAGGATAAGTCTTTCACTGTCGAGCTGGTAGTAATAATACAGCCTTCTAAATGCAAGTTGAATTGTGAGAGTTCTTGTGTACTGGTCTTTGGGCCAATAAGTAATTTCTCTGTCTTATTTAAATTTAGAGATTTAGAGAAATTAAGAGAAAAGTATCAGTATCAATTATCCAATCTTTTATTTCTTGGACACACTCATTTAATTTGGTGGCAGTGGTGCCTCAGAGGGCTAAGGCAATGAGTTACTGATCGGAAGATCGGCGGTTCGATTCCCAGCTCAGCCAGGTTGCCATTGTTGGGCCCTTGAGCAAGGCCCTTAACCCTAACTGCTCCAGGGGCGCTGTACCGTGGCTGACTCTGCGCTCTGACCCCAGTTACACTGGGATATGCGAAGAGGGAATTTCACTGTGCTGTAATGTATACGTGACAAAAATAAAGGCTTTACTTTACTGGCTTTAATCTAGACCACTTGATTATCTCATCTGGTTTTGTTGAAATGGGTATAACTGGGTATCGTAGCATAACAATGGAAACTAATCCCATGTCTTCTAATGATGTTACCCAAGGGAAGCATGTACAGTCATGGCCAAAAGTTTTGAGAATTACACAAATATTAGTTTTCACAAAGTTTGCTGCTAAACTGCTTTTAGTTCTTTGTTTCAGTTGTTTCTGTGATGTACTGAAATATAATTACAAGCACTTCATATGTTTCAAAGGCTTTTATCGACAATTACATGACATTTATGCAAAGAGTCAGTATTTGCAGTGTTGGCCCTTCTTTTTCAGGACCTCTGCAATTCGACTGGGCATGCTCTCAATCAACTTCTGGGCCAAATCCTGACTGATAGCAACCCATTCTTTCATAATCACTTCTTGGAGTTTGTCAGAATTAGTGGGTTTTTGTTTGTCCACCCGCCTCTTGAGGATTGAGCACAAGTTCTGAATGGGATTAAGATCTGGGGAGTTTCCAGGCCATGGACCCAAAATTTCAACGTTTTGGTCCCCGAGCCACTTAGTTATCACTTTTGCCTTATGGCACGGTGCTCCATCATGCTGGAAAATGCATTGTTCTTCACCAAACTGTTGTTGGATTGTTGGAAGAAGTTACTGTTGGAGGGTGTTTTGGTACCATTCTTTATTCATGGCTATGTTTTTGGGCAAAATTGTGAGTGAAGCAACCCCACACCTGAATGGTCTCAGGATGCTTTACCAGATGCGCCAAACAATCGGAAAGAGGCTTCATCCGAGAATATGACTTTGCCCCAGTCCTCAGCAGTCCATTCGCCATACTTTTTGCAGAAGATCAATCTATCCCTGAAGTTTCTTTTGGAGAGAAGTGGCTTCTTTGCTGCCCTTCTTGACACCAGGCCATCCTCCAAAAGTCTTCGCCTCACTGTGCGTGCAGATGTGCTCACACCTGCCTGCTGCCATTCCTGAGCAAGCTCTGCACTGGTGGCACTCTGATCCCGCAGCTGAATCCTCTTTAGGAGACGATCCTGGCGCTTGCTGGACTTTCTTGGATGCCCTGAAGCCTTCTTAACAAGAATCGAACCTCTTTCCTTGAAGTTCTTGATGATCCTATGAATTGTTGATTTAGGTGCAATCTTAGTAGCCACAATATCCTTGCCTGTGAAGCCATTTTTGTCATGCACACTCATAACACGACCGGTACTAGGACCCGGAAGTAATACGGTCGGGTTTCAGGAAGCATAAAAGGAAACAAGATGACGCCTCACATTGCTCAGTCATTGAGTTATGCCCATGCTATCGCCGACGCCTCGCTCGTCCAAACGTGAGTACTCACTTTCTTGGGTTATCGCTTCTGATTGGGTGTGTGTATTTAGAACGCGGGTTTATTTGTGTAAACTCTTGCTCTCGCTTCGGGAGAGTACTAAGAATAACTAGCGTGGTTATCCTGCCTGCTCGCGCTACTTCCGCGTTTGGGTTTACCATCCACGCTACAGGGCTAACTGCTAGTCTTCTGCTTCATCTCCGGTTAGTCCGTGACAATTTTTATGCAACGCAGTGATGGCTGCACACGTTTCTTTGCAGGTCACCACGGTTAAAAATGAAAGAACAATGATTTCAGGCATCACCCTCCCTTTAACATGTCAAGTCTGCCATTCTAACCAAATCAGCCTGACGTAATGATCTCCAGCCTTGTGCTCATCAACATTCTCACCTGAGTTAAGACGATTACTGAAATGATCTCAGCAGGTCTTTTATTGACAGCAATGAAATGCAGTAGAAAGTTTTTTTTTTCGGGATTAAGTTAATTTTCATGGCAAAGAAGGACTATGCAATTCATCTTATCACTCTTCATAACATTCTGGAGTATATGCAAATTGCTATTATAAAAACAATTCCAATATTTATGTAATTCTCAAAACTTTTGGCCATGACTGTATATGGAGAACAGCAGAGGTCCTAAAACTGACCCTTGTGGGACCTCATATTTTACTGGCATTACACCGGACAGGTCTCCATTCAGATCTACAAAATGGTATCAATCAGACAAGTAGAATCTAAACCATTTTAATGTCTATTCCTGAATACCGATGTGATTTTGTAAGCAATCTATGAGAATATTATGATCTATAGTGTCGAATGCAGAACTAAGATCAAGTAAGACTAGTATCGAGATGCAGCCTTAGTCCGAAGATAAAAACAAATCATTTGTGATTTTAACTACTGTACTATGATGGACGACAACGTTGGCCCATATTGTGGGATGCACATCCAGGGCACGAAGCTCCCGTTCCACCACATCCCAAAGATGCTCTATTGGTTTGAGATCTGGTGACTGTTGGGGCCATTTTAGTACAGTGAACTCATTGTCATTGTCAAGAAACCAATTTGAAATGATTCGAGCTTTGTGACATGGTGCATTATCCTGCTGGAAGTAGCCATCAGAGGATGGGTACATGGTAGTCATAAAGGGATGGACATGGTCAGAAACAATGCTCAGGTAGGCCGTGGCATTTAAACGATGCCCAGTTGGCACTAAGGGGCTTAAAGTGTGTTAAGAAAAGATCCCCCACACCATTACACCACCACCACCACCAGCCTGCACAGTGGTAACAAGGCATGATGGATCCATGTTGTTCCCAAGTCTGACTCTACCATTTGAATGCCTCCACAGAAAGCGAGTCTCATCAGACCAGGCAACATTTTTCCAGTCTTCAACTGTCCAATTTTGTTGAGCTTGTGTAAATTGTCGCCTCTTTTTCCTATTTGTAGTGGAGATGAGTGGTACCCGGTGGGGTCTTCTGCTGTTGTAGCCCATCTGCCTCAAGGTTGTGCGTGTTGTGGCGTACCTCGGTAGTAACGTGTGGTTATTTCAATCAAAGTTGCTCTTCTATCAGCTTGAATCAGTCAGCCCATTCTCCTCTGACTTCTAGCATCAACGGGGCATTTTCTCCCACAGGACTGCAGCATACTGGATGTTTTCCCTTTTCACACCATTCTTTGTAAACCCTACAAATGTTTGTGTGTGAAAATCCCAGTAACTGAACAGATTGTGAAATACTCAGATTTGGCACCAACAACCATGCCACGCTCAAAATTGCTTAAATCACCTTTCTTTCCCATTCTGACGTTCAGTTTGGAGTTCAGGAGATTGTCTTGACCAGGACCACACCCCTAAATGCATTAAAGCAACTGCCATGTGATTGGTTGATTAGATAATTGCATTAATGAGAAATTGAACAGGTGTTCCTAATAATCCTTTAGGTGAGTATATACCATGGGATATAATTAAATCTGGCGTATGATTAAAACGATGTGTTGGTCTATTTATGTTTTGTTTATCTCCAAAGGAAATTAGCAAATCTATAAATGCTAGTCCTAAAGCATCATTAGCATCGTGTACATGAATATTAAAGTCTCCTACTATTAACACTTTGTCAAAGTTAATCAATAGGTCTGACAGTAGATGTCGAAGTTTGGACATCTACTGTTAGATCTACATCATTAAGGGGGTCTATACACAGTGGCCAGGGCAAAATATAGCTGGGATTTATTATGGATGTCAAAGAGTGCACCATTAATGATGAGCACTTTGAATGAGTTAAACCTGGTTTTCTGGCCAATAGTAAGAAAATTATTGCAAATAGTTGCAACACCACGACCAGTTTAACGGTGCTCATGCTTATAAAAATATCCTGATGGAGTAGACTTATTCAGACCTCTATATTCATTTGGTCTAAACCAGGTTTCGGTAAGGCAGAATGCATCAAGACAATAATCTGAGATCATTTCAATAACAATATGTGCTTTAGGTGCAAGGGATCTATGTTAAGAAGCCCAAACTTTAGAAGTAGATTTTGGTTACATATTTGGCCTTTTTGTGATTTTATGGTTATTAGGTTATTTTGAGAGCTTTATTTTTTTTTCTCACTATTCGGGGAACAGACACAGTTTCTATATTATGAGCAATGTGTGCGCGTCTATCACTATGGCGAGTTGTAACGTGGCTCCTATAATTGAAATCTAAAGTATGACTTAGCGCCAGTCAGATGGTTCGTAGTGTCCTGGAGATGTTGTCAGAGAGGACTGCTGATCCACCTCTGCTAGGTTGCATCAGTGTGGTAGAGCCTAGTACGCTCCCAGAAAACATTCCAGTTTTCAACAAAGAGTAATTTCTGTTTTTGACACCAAGCATGTCTTGATTTGAGCATGTCCTGGACTCAACTCAAGAGGAAGTCAGTAATTTTGGGTCATTCACAAAAATGCATCCAATAGATTTTGATATACTCACTCACTTACTCACTCACTCATTATATATACCGCTTAATTCTGTATTCAGGGTCTCGGGGAGCCTAGAGCCTATCCCAGGAGACTTGGGGCACAAGGCGAGGTACCCCCTATACATCCATTTTAGGGCATTTGATATACTCCTTCTAGGGAATTTATATGATCGCCACCAAACCGGGCCGATGTGATCTAAAGGCACTGAGGATGTAAAATTGGAAGGGGATTTTTTATATCCCATGTAAGGTTAAAACATGACGATGCCTTAAACGTACGCTGAAAAGTGATTAATAACTCTGTGTGGCCTTATATTGAGTGCCATTATATTCAGTGACATGTTCAGTGACCTAACATTGAGTAACATCATAGTGTGATGCTTATTTTCCAGCATCTGAGGCCTGTTGTACACACATACACATAACAAATATTAACATTTACACACACACACACGCACGCTCATACACACACGCACAAACACACTTCCATCTATCTGTCTCTCTCACACACAGACACGCACGCATGCATGCATAAAAACACGCGTACATCACAAATGTTAACACTCATGTTAACACACACACACACACACACACACACACAGACATCTCTCACACCTGTACACAGACACACACACACACACACACACACACACACACACACACACACACACACACCAGCTTTTTGAAGGTCTTAACATACAATTCCACCTCTTCTACATGCACACACAAATACTCACTCACACACACACACACCCACACACACGCATAAACACACTCATACATCACAAATGTTAACACACACACAGACATGTCTCACTCTCACACATGTACAGAGACACACATACAGTACACACACCAGCTTTTTGGAGGTCTTAACATATAATACCACCTATTCTACACGCATACATCACAAATGTTAACACTAATACACACACATCTCACGCTCACACACGTATTCACACACACACACACACACACACACACACTGATTCTAGCCTTTCATTTGAAGTTCATGTAGACAATATCACTGTCAGGCTCGCTAGAGGGCGTGATGGATCCAATTGCAGATAGTGTGAGTAATTCCCGGGGAGAACAGAAGTGGCGCTAATGAGTGCTTGTGATAACTGAAGCAGGCAAAGTGGCGGTTTTAAAAAAGAGGCGTGGGTACAACTCTGCGCTGCAGTGTGAATGGGAAGAGTCTCGTTGGAATGCGGAAGTACCAGCGTGAATGCACCGAGGCGAGTGACGTTGGGCGTGACGTAGGCGGTGCGTGAATGCGGAAGCGCGCAGATCCGGCGCGAGTGAGATGCAGCTTGAGATATGTCGGATGCCGGCGTATGCAGCGTGAGCCTTGTGTTGAGGCAGCAGCGTGTAGCGTCGGCGCGGGGAGAGAGAGAGCTCCGCGATGAATGCCGGCGTGGAGAGAAGGAGCTTGAGCTCGGCGAGGAGCGAGGATTAATTGTAGTCGTGGAGCAGGCGGGGGTCAAAGCCGAAGAGACGATAAGAGGTCGGCAACACAAAGTATCAAAAGCTAGAGTCAGAACGAGAGGCGAAATCGTGGTTGGGAAAACAAAGCGTGGTCGAGATCCTGGTAGACAATGAAGAGAAAATAACGCTGGAATATTGGGCTAGTGAGGCACTCAATAATCTGGCGACGTTGCGGTGTCAGAGCATGGTTTAAATAGGTATGAGCTGATTACTGATAGTGTCCAGGTGTGCAGAGAAGAGGGGCGGTGCGATGTAAGGAGCAGCAGAGAACATGTAACAGGCGTGCTTAGATGATCATGACGTGACTGTGGCTTGGCGTGTCATGACAGTACCCTCCCCTCTACGAACGCCTCCAGGCGTTCTTGCCGGTGCTTCGGGGTGAAGTCTGTGGAAATCTGAGATCAGGGATCGGTCTAGGATAAATCTAGCGGGTACCCAGCTTCTCTCTTCGGGGCCGTAGCCCTCCCAATCTACTAAGTACTGAAGGCCCCTTCCCCGGCGGCGAGACTTGAGAAGCCTGCGAACGGTAAAGGCTTCTCCCCGATCTATGAGTCGGGGGGGTGGGGGAGGCTGGGGGGGTGTAGATAATGGGCACGAGATTAGACGACGAATCTGAGAAATGTGAAACGTAGGGTTGATTCTGCGCATGGAGAGAGGTAGAGCTAGTCGGACAGAGCATGGATTTATGACTCGGGTGATAGTGAAGGGTCCAATGAACCTTGGTGAGAGTTTCCTGGACGTGGTCTTGAGTGGGAGGTCCCGTGTAGACAGCATGACCCTTTGGCCGATACGATACCTGGGAACTGGTGACCGATGACGATTCGCCTGGCGCTGGAAGGTGCTTACAGTGCGTAGTAGCTGATTACGGGCACGCTGCCATGTTCTTCTGCAGCGACGGACAAAGGTTTGGGCTGAGGGAACCGCTACCTCCTCTTCCTGGGCAGGAAAGAGGGGTGGTTGATAGCCCAGACAGCAGTGGAAGGGAGACATGCCCGTGGACGAGGTAGGGAGCGAGTTGTGGGCGTATTCAATCCAGGGTAGGAAGCGACTCCAGGAAGAAGGGTCTCGAGAGGCCATGCACCTTAAAGATTTCTCCAACTCCTGGTTCATCCGTTCCGTTTGGCCATTAGTTTGGGGATGAAATCCGGATGAAAGGCTGGGGTTGGCGCCGACGAGGGTGCAAAACACCTTCCAGAACTGGGCAGAAAACTGGGGGCCCCTGTCCGAGACAATGTCGACGGGGAGTCCATGAAGTCGGAAGACATGATTAATTAGGAGTTCGGCTGTTTGGAGCTTGGGTAATGGGACAAAATGCGCCGACTTAGAGAAACGGTCTACGATGGTTAAGATGCAGGTGTTGTTTTGAGAAGGTGGTAGGCCAGTGACGAAGTCGATGGAAATGTGAGACCAGGGGCGGTGGGGAATGGGGAGGGGTCGGAGGAGACCCTCAGGAGGGCGGTTAGTTGTCTTATTCCTGGCACAGGTGTCGCAGGAGGCCACAAAGTTCTTGACGTCCTCCTTCATGGTAGCCCACCAGAAGCGTTGGTGTAGGAGGGAAAAGGTGCGTGCCGCCCCAGGGTGGCATGCCAATCTGGAACTGTGGGCCCAGTCTAGCACCTGTGATCGCACGGAAGCTGGGACGAAAAGCTTGTTGGTTGGAACGATGCTTGGCTGTCTTCCATTCATCGCCATCCTGTATCCTGACAAGGTGGTAGGCATTCCTCAAGTCCAACTTGGTGAGACGCGGGCGTCCTGGAGAAGTTCGAAGGCAGACGACATCAAAGGAAGAGGATAGCGGTTCTTTATCGTGATTTCATACAACCCTCTGTAATCAATACAGGGTCTGAGGGACTTATCTTTCTTCTCCACAAAAAAAAATCCTGCCCCCGCTGGTGAGGATGATGGACGGATGATCCCTGCTGCGAGTGACTCCTTTATGTATTAGGTGGTGAGGTGCCTGGGAGGAGGTCGATTGCACAGTCATAAGGGCGATGTGGGGGTAAGGAGGTGGCCCGTGACTTGCTAAAAGCCTGTCGAAGGTCATGATACACTGTGGGTACCTTGGTTAGGTCGGGATTTCCTCTTGTGGAGTGAGCGAACTTCGGCCCATAGTGGCAGAACGTAAACATGAAGAGAGGCAGGTGGGGCTCCAATCCAGGACTCTTCTTTTAACCCAATCAATGTAAGGGTTATGCAGTCTTAACCAAGGGAGACCCAGAACAATGGGTGCATGGGCATTTTGAATAGCTAGGAGGGTAATAGTTTCAGTGTGGTTGCCCGAAAACTGCAGCGAGGATTAATTGTAGTCGTGGAGCAGGCGGGGGTCGAAGCCAAAGAGATGTGAAGCAGTCCGTGATCCAGGCTCGTAGTCGGTAACAGATAAGAGGTCGGCAACACAAACTATCAAAAGCTAGAGTCAGAACGAGAGGCGAAATCGTGGTTGGGAAAACAAAGCGTGGTCGAGATCCTGGTAGACAATGAAGAGAAAATAACGCTGGAATATTGGGCTAGTGAGGCACTCAATAATCTGGCGACGTGGCGGTGTCAGAGCATGGTTTAAATAGGTATGAGCTGATTACTGATAGTGTCCAGGTGTGCAGAGAAGAGGGGCGGTGCGATGTAAGGAGCGGCAGGGAACATGTAACAGGCATGCTTAGATGATCATGACGTGACTGTGGCTTGGCGTGTCATGACAATCACCAGGATATCATTCTTTCAAATCAGAAATATTGCCAAGTTAAGGAATATATTGTCCCTAAACGATGCAGAAAAAAACTAGTTCATGCTTTTATCACCTGTAGGTTGAACTATTGTAATGCCTTACTGTCTGGTTGTTCAACCAGATGCATAAACAAGCTTCAGTTAGTTCAGAATGCAGCAGCGAGAGTCCTCACTAAAAGCAGAAGATACGAGCACATCACCCCTATCTTATCTTTACTTCATTGGCTCCCTGTGAAATTTCGCACTGATTTTAAAATACTACTTTTGACATATAAAGCTTTAAAGAGACTGTGTCTGAGTCCCGAACATTAATTGGAAGACTATTCCATAAAATATTAAAAATTAAAAGCACTATACAAATAAAATTTAATTGAAATTGAATTGAATATATATACACACACACACACACAGTTGACATGACAAATATTTAGGAAACTGCCGAAACTGACATCATCCCTATAGAGTGTGTGAAGTGTGCAAGTTTACCCAGACAGCGATGGCTTTTTCAAATTCAAATTCAAATTTTATTCGTCTCATACACAGTATGAAATGAATACACAAGTGAAATGCTTATACGACTGCTATTGACCTACAATATTACAACAAAAAAGAAATAAGGGATTTAAAATAAAGAAACACTTATTTATATAATATACAGAATAAGAATAAAAATGAAATAAAGTATTTGAATAAGATAAATATAAAGAAGTTAAAGAATATCTAATAAAAATAGTGGATATATATAGTAAATGAAATGTAATGGAAATGATGTAGTAATGGAAATGTGATGTAGTGCAGTCCAGAATGTAGTGAAGTTCAAGTTTTGTAGGTCTTAACACGCTCAAAAGACAAACAGGTTGTGCGGTGCTCCCGATGGCGCTTGCTTGGGCCCGCTCATTTTTAATTTTTTACCTTTTGTTTGTTAATGTATGTTTTTTTTTCGTGCAAAATGTTTCCATTTCTGTCTAACAATGGTGCACTTTATGTTAACTTTTGAATGACATGTTCATACACTGATCAACCATACATTAAAATTCATTCAATTCAATTTTATTTGTATAGCGCTTTTAACAATTGTCATTGTTGCAAAGCAGCTTTACACAATCAAAAGAATTGTTTAAGTTTGTATGAAATGTAAATGTATGAATCAAAATGGTCAGATAGTCCCTTACTCCCTGATGAGCAAGCCGAGGGGGACAGTGGCAAGGAAAAACTCCCTATAGGACAATAGGAAGAAAACACCTCCTTTAAAACTCACCCAATTTGTCCTTCTGCGGCATGTTAGCCTTTTGTGGACAGATATCCCTTCATCATTTTGTGGCCATATGTTGGCCCCACCAGTAAATAAACATATACATGAATAAAAAATAAAAAGTAGCTTCCTATACAAAATGTGAAAATACTGTGCTAATATCATTAATTAAATTTGTCATGCGCACTCCTAACACAACCAGCACTAGGACCTGGAAGTAGTACGGTCACTATTCAGGAAGCATAAAAGGAGACAAGATTGCTCCGTACATCGCTCAGTGATTGAGTTTATCCATGCTATTGCCGATGCTCTGTCCGTCTAATCGTGAGTACTCACTTTTCTTGGGTTCACTTTCGATTGAGTGTGTGTTATTAGAACGCGGGTTTATTTGTGTAAACTCTTGCTCTCGCTTCGGGAGAGTTCTAAAAATAAACAGCGTGGTTATCCTGCCTGCTCGCGCTACCTCCGCGTTTGGGTATACCATCCACGCTACAGGGCTAACTGCTAGTCTTCTAGTCCATCTCTGTTTGTTTGTGACAGAATGACTGAGACATCAGCAGTAAACCCAGCGGATTACACTCACCTCTGCGATGTGGTTGATCAACATGCTAAGCTGATCGATCAGCTCCGTAGTGAAGTCGCGGTTCTCCACCAAGGCATCCAAGACATCGCGGCCCTACGGTGTGGCGGAGCTACGGCAGGAGAATGCGACACTCCGCGGAGCGGCTGCTGCGCCCGCCGCAGCGGCTGCTGCGCCGCCACCCTCCCCCCCTTCTTCTGATGTCTTCATTGCTCTACGAGATAAGTGGGATGGCATGGATGGGGAAATGCAGTGTTTTTTTTAACTGCGTTGCCTTGTGTTTGAGTTTAATTCCACCAGATACTCCACAGACCGACTGCGCGTTGCTCTTCTCATCTTGTTGCCTTCCGGGCAGCCTATTCCTACACAGAGTTCACCCGCCAGCTAAAACTCACCTTTGAACATCCTGCTGCTGAGGTGGAGACCGACTCCAAATTATATCATCTGCGGCAGGGAGGCTCATCCGTCCAGACCAACTGGGGAGACTCCGCCCTCTCGCCCGACCCAAGCCAGCTCCTTGCACCCTGCCGCCCATCACGCCATCACTGCCTCATTTCACGCCCCGAACCCGTTCCTTCTTCTCTCACACGCCTGTTCCGGAAGCTCACTCCTCGTTTTCTACTGTACCTACCGGACCAGTCGGCTCTCCACCTCCCGCCGTGGTTGATACCGGAGCCGGGGAACCCATGCAATTAGGGCGTGCCTCCTTAACCGCTGCAGAACAGGAACGACAATTTAGAGAGGGCCTCTGCGCGTATTGCGGGTCAGCAGCGCCTCACTGAGCCATCTGTCCTCTGTGCCTGGGAAACGCACAGCCCCGGTGAGGAGTGAGAGTGACTCACTGGGTTCCATCTCCCTCTCCACCACCCTGACCAATGATTCCCGTCTCACGGTAAGAGTACACCTCCAGTTTGGCCACAAACGGGTCGGAAGTACCGCATTCATCGACTCTGGTGCTGCTGGTAACTCCATTGACTCTTCTTACACCAAGAAACTGGGGGTAAAGGTCGAGGCGTTATCCCAGCCTGTAAATATTACATCTGTCGACGGTCGGCCCCTCTCCTCCAGCCCCATCACCTTCCAAGCCCAACCCATCACCATGAACATCGGCCAACATCAGGAACAGCTCCACTTCTACCTCACCCCCATCTCCTCGCCTCCTCTTATTCTTGGACACCCCTGGTTACTTCGCCACGACCCGCTCATATCTTGGACACAAAGTCGGATCTTACAATGGGGGCCGACTTGTTCTGAACTCTCGCTAACCAACCAGGGCCCGGCCTGGGAGGTGTTCTAGGAAGTCCGAGGCCCCCGAGGTCGACACAGACAACATCCCGAGTGCCTACCGGGACCTGGCTGAGGTGTTCTGTAAAAGACGAGCGACCCACCTACCTCTTCATCGCCCCTACAACCTTGCCATCGACCTTCAGCCAGGTTCCATGCCACTCCGCGGCCACCTCTACTCATTATCTGCCACGGAGATGCAGGCGATGGAGGAATATGTTTCCAGTGGACTGCGCCAAGGTACCATCCGGCCTTCCTTCTCACCTGCCACCACAGGGTTTTTCTTCGTGAAGAAACATGATGGCAGCTTACACCCATGTGTCAATTATCGGGGGCTCAACAACATCATCAAGAACCGACATCCATTGCCTCTTACCAACTCTGCCCTGGACGCCCTCTCTGGTGCCACCATTTTTACTAAGTTGGACCTCCGGAGCACCTACAACTTGGTGCGCATCAGGAAGGGTGATGAGAGGAAGATGGCCTTCATCACTCCCACCGGCCATTATGAAAGTTTGGTAATACCATTTGGACTCTGCAATGCTCCTGCTGTCTTCCAGCAATTCATTAACGACGTTCTAAGAGACATGTTAGGTCGATGGGTGTTCGTCTACCTAGACGACATCCTCATATACTCCCGAACTGTCAGTGAACATGTACAACACGTCAGAGCGGTTCTAAAGAGATTGCCCACCCACCAGCTTTACTGTAAGTTGGAGAAGTGCGCTTTTCACGAGCGCTCCACCACGTTCCTGGGTTTTGTCATCTCGCCCCAGGGTGTGGCCATGGACCCGCAGAAGCTGGAGGTTGTGAGTCACTGGCCCCTACCCAGGACTCTCAAACAACTCCAGCGTTTCCTCGGGTGTGCGAACTTCTGTCGTCGCTTTATCCGGGACTACAGTACGGTTGCAGCTCCGCTAACTGCTCTGACGTGCCCTTCATCTCACCCCTTCCACCTCACCTCTACTGCCATCGCCGCCTTCCGTGAACTCTGCTGCTGCTTCACTACGGCTCCCATCGTCCTTCATCCAGATGCCAACAAACCATTCGTTGTGGAGGTGGACGCATCGGATGTGGGCGCCAGGGCCGTTCTCTCCCAACGAGGTCCAGAACAAAAGCTGCATCCCTGCAGCTTCTCCTCCAAGAAATTTGACCCCACTCAGCAGCGATATGGAGTAGGGGACCGCGAGCTGCATCAATGCAAAGTCCAGTTCACAATTATTGTAATGATGTATAGTAATATGCAAGTGTGTGCTACATCAATGCAAAGTCCAGTTCACAGTTATTGTAATGATGTGTAATAATATGCAAGTTGTTACACTGTATGCTGCTAATTGAGGATTTTTGATAGGTTCAATAAAACTATAATATTTCTCATTTGTGTTTCATGCATCTCATTTATATCTGACTTTAATCTCATTATGGGCTTATATATGGCTCATTTGCTTCTCCTTCAAATGCAGTTCTGTTTCTCATGTACTGCTCAGATTTCTCAAATGTTTCTCAGGTATGACTCGCTTTGTTTCTCCTAAGTGGGGTTTAGGAGAAATAGAAAAGACACAGTCAAGCACCCCGACCAAACATTATGCCTGCGTGTGTTCATCTCTCCCTGTTGATCGGCGCTGGATCGGTAAGTGTATCAAGGTACGGTGGACGCAACAAGCAATAATTCTTGTTATTCTCTTAATTCAGCTAAACACTTATTTCGGACTCACTCATCTTCCTTTTAAACCTAACACACATTTAAAACAATGTTAAAACAACTTTAAAACAAAATAAAGTTAAAACAAAGTTAAAACAACTTTTTAAAAAAACTTTTAAAAACAAAGTTAAAACAACTTTAGGATTGTACAGCACTTTGGTCAACTAAGTTGTGTTAAATGTGCTTTAAAAATAAATTTGACTTGACTTGAGAGTATTTCTTGTATGTCATCAATGACAGGTGTCTCTTCTAATTAGAAGTCATTTCATTTGCATTCGGTGCAAGGAGAGTGCATTCAGAGTACACTTCCATTCGAAGTGTACTTCACATGGAGCTTCCTACTCTCTGCTCCGTTTGCAGTTCGGTGAAGGGAACTTCCCTCGACAAAACTCCACCATTCTGAACACCCTGAAATGTCACCAGCGAAGACGTCACATTACGGACATTAAATATCAAATATTTATTAAAACAATAATTATAAAACATACTGCTGTTTATTACTATTACTATAAACATGCATTCCTTGTAAATAAATTATTGATTAATAATAATAATAATAATTGATTAAAGATATACAGAGATTTGTTTATTTTTTACAGATTAATAGCTTAAATAATACTAAGGATTTCTTGATTAAATTAAAATATATTTGTGTCCTTTTAATATAATGTCCTCGATAATAATGATAAATAATATATAAATCCTTTTTCAAGCTCCATTTTTTTTCACGTCCAGTGAGAAGCATTTTTCAAAAAATTTCATTTTATTGTTCACTCGTTCCCTACACCGTTCACAGTTCCCTTTGAGCTGAACATTTTCGCTTCCTGCGGTTTGGAATCAGACTTAACATGGCTGAACACCCTTTAGGCCGATCGGAACTTTAGGCCGATCGGAACGCACCTCAAGGCTCGCCTGCGAGAGCTGAGCGTCTATAGAGCGCGGTAAAGGCCAAATTTGACATCGTCAACGTTTATAATCTCTGGAATGGAACTGACGAAGAATTTCACACGCCTTGAAAACGAAACTCATCATAACATGCATTGTATTGTTTTTTTGTTGTTGTTGTTTTTTTTAAATCACTCTATTTACAATGGTTTATTTATGCTATTTTACAGATGGAATCTTTGGTACGTTTTTATAGGATATTTTAATTTTATATTTATATATTTATAAATTTATATTTTATGTTCAGTTTGGGTTTATTCAGATAGATGTAATTGTGTAACCTATGTAGAGTTGATATAGCATTAAAGGCAAACTGTCTCGCATTATTATTATTATTATTAGTAGTAGTAGTAGTAGTATTATCAATGTCTTGAGACTGTATCTGATTAGTCTCTGTTATGGCACATACACTTTTGTTTTGTATATATAGTCAGATACTGTCTCCCTTGTAAGTAAAAGGGTTCTCACACCTATCAGTCTATTATAGATTTGTTTCCACACCATAATTGAATTAGCTGAGTTTCATTCTTCTACACTCTAAAAAATGCTGGGTTGTTTTTACTACCCAAACGCTGGGTTGCCTCTGTTGGGTACTTTTTCTGGATTATTTACAGGGAATTGGGTACGTTTTGTGCTTGCTGGGTTGGAGTTGGGTAGCTAGTGACAGCCAACATCACAGACAAGACCGCCCCTCCCCCGAAGTTCACCGGTGTTTCAGTGGCTGTGTCGGCTTTGTGTCTTTTTTTTGGTCTTCCTCCTCACGTATTTAAGAGGAAATGTAAACGTTAAATATAAGGTCTGTATACACACTTTTACTCACCTATGACTGATATCCCTATATCCTGATATCACCTATATCCACTACATCCTGATGTTGGGAGATAATGGCCAGCACTGCTCTCAGGCATTAGTGCTTCTGAGTAATGTATAGTAATGATGTCGCTGTTGAACTTGTTTTGTATTATCTGATCTTGTGCTTTTGAAAAATAAAAATAAATATTTTTTCTATGATTTGTACATTTACTTGGGTGTTTAATGCATATATGTACAGTGTGCAAAACTTAGAGTTGTTTGTGTAAAAGACCAGTATATCAAAGTAATTTAACTGTTTAAATTGTTTTACCCATAGACATGTAAACCATAAAAATAATAATAACTTATTTGTGAGGTAGAATTATAATATTATTATATTAAATATGACCTAGCATTTGGATTGAATATTTTACCCATCTTGCTGGGTTAAATAAATAACCCATTTTGCTGGGTTAAATTAACCCAGCATGTAGTTGGTCCAATATTTACCCAGCAGGTGGGTTAAAAACAGCCCAGTTTGGGTTGTTTTTAACCCAGCATTTTTTAGGGTGTAAGTATGTTCATTATAGCAAGGGAAAAACATCCCAATGGATATAATTTTCTGTCAGCATGTAAATAGTTTCCCACATGTATCCCAGATATATCAGACTGTTACTGCGGCTCTCTGTTTATTGTCTCTGTTTATTCTATGTTTATTATAGCAGCAAAACCACAACCTGATCATTAGAATTCATGGTATCAGATATTGTTTCCCCTTTGCTTTTCAGGTACAGATGTACCCACAACTGTCAAAATGGTACTACTGACATGTACTACTGATATGTAGCCCACAATTGAATCAGTTAAGTTTCATCATTCTCAATTTTCGTTACAGCAAGGGAAATGTATCCCCATGAATAGAAGTGTCACGGTCAGTTTGTTGTACACTATAAAAAATGCTTGGTTGTTTCTGTAAACACATTGTTGGGTTGTTTATACTGGGTCAAAATTCTGGGTTATTTCGGGTATTTTAAACACATTGTTGGGTTGCTCTTTGTTGGGTCAAATGAGAGGTCATTTACAAATAAACATCTGGTTGGTTATTTTGACCCAACAACTGGTCTACTCTTTATACTCTGGATTCTCCAAACGGAAGCCTGCAAAGTGTTTGAAATATTACTGTTGTTGTGTCACAAAATGTAGTTTTAAGAGTTGTTTAAGCGAGAATGTATGTGTGTACAGCTTAAAACAATTGGTTATTAAAGATAGCGTCTAGCTGCCTGACCTTGGAAAGAACTTCTGAAAACTACAGCTGGCTGTGATGTCGCAGTGGTTAAAACTGCAGATTTATTTCATTTTGTGTATTTCTAAAAGGCAATCTTTGATATAATACAGTTATGGTATAATATATTGCGCCTGTGTGACGCATCTTGAATTATCTGTGTTCCATTTGCAATATACCTGGTGTCCTCAAACCCTCGAGTGTGCACTTCCAAGTGTCACAGCACGCCAGGTCACGCCCACCTGTCAAAACAAATGATAATCATTTGCGACTCCATTTCACACTCCATTTCTTTGCTTCCGTTTTGCCGCCTCATTCACCGGCTCATGCACACCTGTTCTTCATCTCCATTCATTACTTCACTCTATATATACTCTCCACAAAACAACCACTCCTTGCCAGATTATTGTGTGCTCTCATGCCCAGTTTTCCAACGTTTATTTCTGCCTTGACTTACAGATCCTCTACCCACGCCTTGTTTCACGGATCTTGCTCACGTCTCACGTTTTGGATTATTGTTTTCTCGGTTTTCTGGATATCGACCCTTGCTCTCATTTTACGACCACAATTCTGGATCACGGACTTTCTTGGACTTCACGGCTTTATACCACGCACACCCACGAGAACGATTATTCACCGCGGATCAGAGCTGCATTCAGTGCGCACTGGCTCTCCACTTCCGCATTCTCTCTGCAAGGCTCGTGCCGTGCCTCCGCATCAAAGAGCAGGAGCTTTCATTCACAAAACAATCAGCGTGCAGCACATCACAAAATAACCGGCGCTGTTTCCCTTATGCGCTCTGCGCTTGGATGCACCTCGCCTGCATGGACCGTGACAGTATAATCTGGCCAACTTATGGATCCAGCAGATATCGCGTGGCTGGAGGTGGCTCTAAAAAACCAAGGCGCACTTTTAGGCTCTCATCAGCAGGATATTCAGCACATCATGACCGCCCTCACTGATCAGATCCAGCAGCTGCACCTTACTCCATCTCCTGCTCCTCAGGTGCAGCCACCACCACCGACACCCATCGCTTGCCATGAACCATGCCTCCCTGCGCCACCCACTTATGATGGTGATCCATTCACTTGTTGTTCTTTCCTCTCTCAGTGCTCTCTCGTGCTCGAACTCCAAGCCTCATCTTTTCCCACTGAACGTTCGAAGGTAGCTTACTTCATTACTCTCCTTTTGGGCAGAGCGAGGGAATGGGGAACTTCCTTAAGGGACGCTCAAGTCCCCTGCTGTGCCACGTTCGAGGCATTCACCAATAAAATGAGGCGGGTGTTCGACCATTCATTTTCAGGACGACAGGCGGCAGGCCAACTACTCAAGTTATGCCAAGGATCTCGTTCAATGCACGACTATGCTATTGATTTCAGGACTCTGGCTCCCTCTTGTGGCTGGGATCATCAAGCACTGTTCGATGCTTTCCTCCATGGATTCACCGACCCCACCAAGGATGACCTAACAGCACGAGAGCTTCCTTCCACCCTTCAAGAGCTCATGGATCTTAATGCTCGCATCGACACCCGTAAGCAGGATCACCACGCAGAAGCCGTTCAGCCACCTAACACCCCGGGGTTCACTCAACTTTCCTTCCCAGACCTCACAAGACATTCATAAGAAACCCAGTCTAAACCTATGCAAATTGGCCGCAAACGCCTTTCGCTAAAGGAGCGCCAGCGCCGTCATGATGAAGGTCCTGCTTTTACTGTGGCCAAGCAGGCCACATGGTACGATCCTGTCCGTTAAAAGCCTGGGCCCCCAGGTAATTCTGGGAGTACAAGGGGGCCCTAAGCTTAAGCCTCTCCCAGATTCTCAACCACTGTTCTTGGTAACCTTGAACTATGATAATCAGCCTCATGTCATGAACGCCCTCATAGATTCTGGAGCTGACCAAAATCTAATAGCAGCATCCATGATCAGCTGCCTCAAGATCCCATCTCACTCCCTTAGCCTGCCTCTTCACGTTCAGGCACTAGATGGTAGTAAACTTCCACCAGTCACTCAGCTCCACTCACCCTACAGCTCTCTGGAAATCATGCTGGATGACCTCCTGATCATCCAAAGCCCCCATGCTCCAGTAGTCTTGGGTCTCCCATGGCTCAAGAAACACAACCCTTATATTAACTGGACTAGGAACAGCATCCTTGAATGGAGCCTTGCCTGTCTTTCCTCCTACCTTCATTCCGCAACCCTCAGGAACACACCAATTACCTCACAAGAAGAGATTCTGTGCCTTTCTCAGGTCTCTATCAAATATCATGACCTTAAACAGGTGTTCAGCAAATCACATTCAGCAAATGCCATTTCTCTCCCTCCTCACCGCCCATATGACTGCGCCATTGACCTCCTCCCTGGCACCAGCCCCCCAAGAGGCCGCCTCTATTCATTGTCACGCCCTGAAAGAGAAGCCCTGAAACAGTATATCTCTGAGTCCCTAGCCGCCGGAATCATCCGGAAAGTTCCACCAGGAATCCACCTCTTTTCTGGGCTACCTTATCTCCCCATCAGGAATTCAGATGGACCCAGCCAAGATCAAAGCTGTCACTGAATGGCCCACCCCATCTTCTAGACGTGAGCTTCAATGCTTCCTGGGTTTTGCTAACTTCTACTGACGTTTCATCAGAAACTACAGCCTTGTGGCCACACCTCTTACCACTCTCACCTCCATTAAGATTCCCTTTCAGTGGAACTCTCAAGCTCAGGAAGCGTTCAATCATCTCAAGAGTTTATTCACCACAGCGCCTATTCTTGTTTTTCCCGACCCTGCTCTTCAGTTCATCGTTGAGGTTGACTCCTCTGAAACAGGAGTCAGAGCAATTCTCTCTCAGAGGTCTCCTCTAGATAAAAAACTTCACCCATGCTCGTTTTTCTCTCGCCGACTAACACCCACTGAGCGCAATTACGACATTGGGGTCGTGAGCTTTTAGCTGTGAAGCTCGCCCTAGAAGAGTGGAGACACTGGCTGGAGGGTGCTGAACACCCCTTTCTCATCTGGACTGACCATAGAAACCTTGACTATCTCAAAGCTGCTAAAAGATTGAATTCCTGTTAGGCACGCTGGACTCTGTTTTTCTCCAGATCTAACTTCACACTGTCTTACCGCCCAGGCTCAAAAAACACTAAGCCCGATGCTCTCATCAATTTGCCACCCCCCAGAACACACCCACCATACAAACTTCTTACCAACCCAATCTTACCACCCCAATGTCTGGTGGCAGTCACTCAGCTTGAAGTAGAAAACCAAGTCTTGCAATCACTGACGCACGAGCAGTGTTCCCCCTGGGAAACTCTTCATCCCAGCCACAGTCCGCCCCCTAGTACTAGAGTGGGGCCACAAATCAAAGTTAGCATGTCATCCAGGAGCCACCCGCACTCTTGCTCTACTACAGCAATGGTTTTGGTGGCCATCTGTCACAGATGATGTTAAAAACTTTGTGGCCGCGTGCGACATATGCACCAGGAATAAGACACCCAACCGCCGGCCCGAGGGCCTACTCAAACCCCTCCCCATTCCCCACCACCCATGGTCTCATATTGCCATTGATTTTGTCACAGGGTTACCCCCTTCCAACAATAACACATGCATACTTACCATAGTTGACCGTTTTTCGAAAGCCGCTCATTTTCTTCCCCTCCCCAAACCCCCGTCTGCCAAAGAAACAGCTGAGCTCATGATCAACCATGTATTTCATCTCCATGGTCTCCCAGTAGACATAGTCTCAGACAGGGGTCCCCAGTTCTCGGCTCAATTCTGGAAGGCTTTTTGTAGCCTCATCGGTGCAACACCCAGCCTCTCGTCTGGTTTTCAAGAGCAACGGCCAGACGGAACGTGCAAATCAGGAGCTTGAAAAGACCCTGAGATGCATGACTTCGCGGGAAGCAGCTTCATGGAGCCAGTTCCTCCCATGGGTGGAGTATGCACACAACTCACTCCCCACCACTGCCAGTGATATGTCTCTATTCCAATGCTGTTTGGGGCTACCAACCACCGTTATTTCCCACCCAAGAGGAGGAAACCGCTGTCCCGTCAGCCCCAGCCTTTGTCTGCCGCTGCAAAAACACATGGCGACGGGCTCATGCTCATCTGATGCACACCGTGAGTATCTTTCAACGTAAGGCCAACCGGCACCGTTCTGCAGCCCCAAAGTACCGTGTTGGCCAAAAGGTCATGCTCTCTACTCGTGACCTGCCACTAAAGACCACATCCAGAAAACTCTCGCCTAGATTCATAGGCCCCTTTACGATTTCATCATCAACCCCACTGCTGTCAGACTGGCTCTTCCTTGTTCTATGCGCAGAGTTCACCCCACATTCCACGTCTCCCAGATCCGCAGGTTGGTTCCGTGCTCTCTGGCTCCACCCCCTCACCCCCCTCCACCACCTCAACTCATAGATGGGGGCGAAGCCTTTACTGTCCGTAAACTTCTCAAATCCCATCGCAGAGAACGCGGCCTACAGTATCTTGTGGACTGGGAAGGCTACGGACCAGAAGAAAGGAGCACACCTGTTCTTCATCTCCATTCATTACTTCACTCTATATATACTCTCCACAAAACAACCACTCCTTGCCAGATTATTGTGTGCGCGCATGCCCAGTTTTCCAGCGTTTATTTCTGCCTTGACTTTCAGATCTCGTCCCACGCCTTGTTTCAACGGATCTCGCTCACGTCTCACGTTTTGGATTATTGTTTTCTCGGTTTTCTGGATATCAACCCTTGCTCTCATTTTACGACCACAATTCTGGATCACAGACTTTCTTGGACTTCACGGCTTTATACCACGCACACCCACGATCACGATTATTCACCGCAGATCAGACCTGCATTCAGCACGCGCCGGCTCTCCACTTTCGCGTTCTCTCCGTGAGGCTCATGCCGTGCCTCCACATCAAAGAGCAGGAGCTTTCATTCACAAAACAATCAGCGCGCAGCACATCACAAAATAACCGGCGCTGTTTCCCTTACATGCTCTGCGCTTGGATCCACCTCCCCTGCACGGACTATGACACCAAGTCAAGTCTGTTATTTGCGTTTTTGGAATTTAGACACGGCATGAAGAACTTTTTGGATTCTTCACTTCTGAAGCAAGGGGCAGCCCACTTAAAGCTGGCAGTATTTTATGGTAAGTTAATATGAAATGTTAAATGTTGTCTTTGTGGTAGGACCAAGCTCATTTCCATGTTCATTCATGTTACCACCTTTTTAGTCACACTTTGATATGAGGTGAGGGGAGTTTTTATATTCTAGTAATCTTTACTAAAGCTGTGTGTGGACAGTCTGCTGGCATATTTTATAAAAATTTTTAAGTTGTCAGAAGAAGCAATTGAGATATGTTCAATGACAGTATTAATATGTCTTCTGTTTCTGTCTGTTAAAAAAAAAAAAAAAAAACACCTAGTTGTGTTATTTTCACCCAGCAGTTGATTTATTCTTTGGCGAACTTTGGATTCTTCACCTTCTGACTGGATCATGGTCAGAGCACTCAGTATTGTATGGTAAGTTAATGTAAATTTATACTTAAATATCATATTCATCTAGGGTTTGTTGAGAATTTGAAAAGGGGTGAATGTTTCCTATTAAATCCAGATGTAGCACAGTATCCTGTTATCCTTCACAAGTTAAATTGTGAAGTAAATTAGTCAGAAATATACACTAAATTCATGTTCAGATTATGTATTTTTGTGTATTGACGAAAAAAATGTTTTGCTTCAAATCCATATGTAGCTGTACGTACCTAACAAAAATGTTGTGTTGGCGACCAACATGATGGGAATGATATTTGCAAAATATGGAGATGACTGGAGCATTGTTCCATGTTTTGTGCCTTGGGGATGAGACAGGGACCTGACAGGACTTTCCCATTGTTGGACGCAATGCTTTTGATACAGACTCTTTGATGTTAACTACACAAAGCAATGTGTTACTTGTGAGTTTCTCCAGCATACTGTAGATCAGATTGATGGACACGAATACTCATCTGTTAAATTTTTGAAGACAACAGTTTTTCCACCCCTTATTTTATCAATAATATTTAAAAAGTTTTATTGTTTTTGTTTTTAATGTCATTGTGAAGGAAATTAAATAGAAATCGTTAAATAGCTAATACTTAAAATATTTGGATGGGGAATGTTTAATTTCATGTGGGCATTATAAGATTTGTATTGAAAACTTCTACACTACATAAAAAGTGTTTAAACATTGTATTAGATACCAAAAAAATGCAAATTAAATCAGATTTAAACGCGCGTGAGTCCGCGTAGAGCATCGGATGCATGATCGCAACGGCTGCTATTTGGAGAGACAATCTGGCAGAAGGTGAAAGTCTGAGCCAGCTGGTTAAACCTCCGTTTTGATGTTCGCGAACGCGAAAGTACTCACAATCACAGATTTCAGCAGAGAGTGAAAGTCCGAGTGTGCCGGTTAAACATTCCTGCTCAGTGCTCGCGAACGCGGAAGTACTCACAAGCACATTAATCATGCAGTTGGACGTAGATGACAAAACTCAGGGTTGAATGGGCAGGCAGGGTCAATAATAATCCAGCAGCGTGGGTAGACAAATCCGGAAGCACGGTCCACAATCGAGAGTCGAGTGAACGGGGCGAAATCATACACACAGGGGAATCCGAACACGAGCAAAAGATCCAAAGGGCGAGACACAACACGAAATCCAAGAAACAGGCAGGGTCTCTCTGGATCTCAGGAAGATCTCTGGCTTTCTTTTAAAGCCCTGAGTAGGTAGTCTGATTGGTGGCAGGTGCATGCTCAGTTGGCATGATACTATGGGTTTTATCTGGGAGACATGAAACGAGGGGTTGATGCAGCGCATGGTGGATGGAAGGAGTAGTCGAACTGTGCATGGGTTGATGACCTTAGGTATGGTAAATGGTCTGATGAACCTAGGGGAGATCTTGTTGGAGACTGTGTTGATGGGGACGTTGCAAGTGGAGAGCATGACCCTTTGTCCGACACGGTAGGCTGGGGCAGTTGAGCGTCGGCGATCTAATTGACGATTGAAGAGGGCTATCGAGTGGCGGAGCCTGGTCCTAGCACGCAGCCAGGTCCTCCTGCAGCGTCGAATGAAGGCCTGGGCTGAGGGGACTGCGACTTCTTCCTCTTGGGCTGGAAAAAGGGGGGGTTGATAACCCAGACTGCACTGATATGGTGAGAGACCTGTGGAAGCCGTAGGTAGTGAGTTGTGAGCATATTCGATCCACGGCACCATTTGGCTCCAGGATTGGATCATGGGAGGTCATGCAACGGATGGCTGTCTCGAGGTCTTGGTTGGCTCTCTCAGTCTGGCCATTGGGTTGGGGGTGGTTGCCAGATGAAAGGCTGGGAGTGGCTCCGATCAGTTTGCAGAATGCTGTCCAGAACTGGGCGGAGAACTTGGGCCCACGATCTGAGACGATATCCATAGGCAGGGCGTGGAGCCGAAAAACATTTTGGATGAGTAACTCAGCTGTCTCCTTGGCTGAAGGGAGCTTGGAGAGAGGGACAAAGTGAGCTGCCTTGGAGAAACGGTCAATGATGGTCAGGATGCAGGTGTGGCCCTTGGACTCAGGGATTCTTGTGATAAAGTCCAATGCAATATGGGACCAAGTTCTGTGAGGAACCGGGAGTGGTCGGAGAAGACCTGCTGGTGGTTTGTTGCTAGTCTTGTTACGGGTGCAGACATCACAAGCGCTGACAAACTTCCATGTGTCTTCTCTAATGGAGGGCCACCAGAAACGTTGCTGAATAAGTGCCGGAGTAAGAGCCCCATCGGGATGCCAGGCTAATCGTGAGTTGTGGCCCCATTCTAAGACTTGGGAGCGTGCGGCAGATGGAACGAACAGCGGTGTCTCTGGTGGACTGGGGTTCTGATTTAATGCCTGCTTGACTATAGTCTCAATGTTCAGGAAGGCTGCACCCACAAGACACAGTGGGGCGGTAGAATGGTTGCTACCGGAGAGTCATCTGTAACCGGGGTGAACTGACGTGAGAGGGCGTCGGGTTTGGCATTCTTGGATGGTAGGATAGGGAAAAGTTGAAGCGTGAGAAGAATAGTGACCACCTGGCTTGACGGGCGTTCAGTTGTTTTGCTGACTTGAGGTACTCGAGGTTTCTGTGGTCAGTCCATACCAGGAATGGAACATCGGCCCCCTTAAACCAGTGTCTTCACTCCTCCAGTGCCAATTTTATGGCCAGGAGCTCCCTGTCACCAATCCCATAGTTCTTCTCAGGAGCAGAGAGGCGACGGGAAAAAAACAGCAAGGATGTACCTTATCATCAGTTGGTGACCTTTGGGAGAGTACAGCCCCTACTCCGGAGTCTGAGGCGTCAACCTCCACTATGAACTGGAGAGCAGGGTCCGGTCCTGAGGACGGGTGCCGAGGTGAATCGGGTCTTGAGCTTGGAAAATGTCTCTTCTGCCTAACTAGACCACTGGAAGGGGTTCTTAGAAGAAGTAAGAGAGGTAAGAGGGGCTGCCACTCAGCTGTAGTTCCGGATGAATCTGCGGTAAAAATTGGCGAACCCGAGAAAGCATTGGAGATCCTTTCTGGTCATTGGCATTGGCCAATTGGTTACCGTCTCTACTTTCGCTGGATCCATTTGGATCTTAGACGGTGCAATGATAAACCCAAGGAAGGTGGTTGAACGGCAGTGGAATTTGCACTTCTCTGATTTAACGTACAACTGGTTCTCTAGGGGTCTTTGAAGAACTTGGCGGACGTGCGATTTATGTTCCTCCAGCGACCGGGAGAAGATTAATATGTCATCCAGATAGACAAACACAAAGATGTTTAGAAAATCTCTGAGCACGTCGTTGACCAGTGATTGGAACACGGCTGGAGTGTTAGCTAGACCAAACGGCACTACCAGGTATTTCATAATGCCCCGATGGAGTGTTGAATGCTGTCTTCCACTCATCCCCCCTCCTTGATTCTGACTAGGTGATAAGCATTATGTAGGTCAAGCTTCATAAAAACATTAGCCCCGTGCAGAAGGTTGAAAGCCGTTGACATCAGAGGAAGCGAATATCGATTCTTAATGGTGATTTCATTCAAACCACGATAATCAGTACATGGCCGGAGCGTCTTGTCTAGAATTTAGAATCGATATTATATTCGCTTCCTCTGAGAGGGAGGCCATGGATAAATATATCTCCGAGTCCCTAGCTGCTGGAATCATCCGCCCTTCATCTTCCCCTGCTGGGGCTGGATTTTCCTTTGTGGCTAAGAATATGGCCTCCCTGGCCTCCCTCTCCTTGGAAGATAGCGAGTATAATCTCCCCCTGGGAGGCGTCGTGCCCAGGAGGTCAATGGCACAGTCATAAGGTCTGTGAGGTGGTAGCGAGAGGGCTCGTGACTTATTGAACACCTATTTCAGATCTGTGGTAGCGAGAGGGCTCGTGACTTATTGAACACCTATTTCAGATCAGTCGAGAGGAACAGCTCAAAGGTCGGGGAAGTCCTCGTTGGTGGAAGGTGTAACAGGCGGATAGTGAGCTGACTTCAGACAAGACGTTAAACAGGAGGGACTCCACGCCTGAACAGTGTTCTTCTTCCAATCTATGTGAGGATTGTGACAAATCAGCCAGGGACGTCCAAGAACCAGCGGTGGGTGGGCGTGGCTCATGACTAGGAAAGTGAGGTCTTCAGTGTGGTTGCCAGATACCTGTAGGGTAACCGGGGCCGTGCAGTGGTTGCTGACGGATAGGTGGGTACCATCGAGGGCCCGAACGGCCAGCGGGATTGTTGGCGTCCCATACGGCGGTTCCCCACTCACGTGCCCATTCGGTGAGAAGCGTGATTACAAACGCCACCTTGGAGCGTTCCGTGGGGAAGGACGATTCTTGGTGCTCCAATAACAGAGAACATTGGGAGACAAAGGAGCGGCAGGTTCCCGGTGCACCATCATATGGTTGTGGATGAGGAAGACGGGGTTCTTGGCACATAGTGGCTGACGTATTTGGGAGGGGTACAGCTAGGAGCTGTTGCAGTTGTAAGGAGATGGAGGAGAGTGTTTGAGTAACTTGTCGAATGCTCTGTTGGTGGGAGCCCAGCAGGGCTCCTTGCTGGGAAAGAGCCTGTCTGAGCTGTTCCAAGTCTGCTGGGTTCGTCATGGCTGATGTATACTGTCATGGGCGGTTCTGGACGAGAGGGAGCCCAACAGCGGACAAACAGTTTCTTTTGAGAGCTTTTATTCTTTTACACACAGGAGTAATAATCTGTAACTGCAACAGGAGCAAAGGAGAGATGCTGTGTGTGTGTGTGTGTGTGTGTGTGTGTGAGAGAGAGAATGAGCGGCCCTGATGAATGCGGGAATGCTTTGTGACTGGAGAGGAGGCGGGCTGATGACGTGAGGGAGATTGTGCAATCCCGGAAGTGAAGCGCCAGAGATGATCTCTGACAGGGCGCGTGAGTCCACGTAGAGCAGTGAGCGCACGATCGCAACGGCTGCTATTTGGAGAGACAATCTGGCAGAAGGTGAAAGTCTGAGCCTGCTGGTTAAACCGCCATTTTGATGTTCGCGAACGCGGAAGTACTCACAATCACAAATTTCAGCAGAGAGTGAAAGTCCGAGTGTGCTGGTTAAACATTCCTACTCACGAACGCGGAAGTACTCACAAGCACATTCATCATGCAGTTAGACGTAAATGACGAAACTCAGGGTCGAATGGGCAGGCAGGGTCGATAACAATAATCCAGCACCGAGGGCAGACAAATCCGGGAGCGCGATCCACAATCGAGAGTCGAGTGAACGGACGAAGTCATACACACAGGGGAATCCGAACACGAGCAAAAAATCCAAAGGGCAAGACACAACATGAAATCCAAGAAACAGGAACAAACTACTAGACAGAATCAATGAGATACGAGAGGCACGCAAATAAGATACATCGGCATGGAGGAAGATTTCTGACTTTTTTTTAAAGCCCTGAGTAGTTGGTGGCAGGTGCATTCAGGTGATTAGAGAAGCGGAAAGAAGACATGGGAGGGGTTATGACCTGGATGTGCTAGGCTGATCGGGCAGGTTTGTGACAATGTGAAGTTGTGTACATTTTGGGTCTTTTTTGGAAAAAAAAAATTCAAATGGAATATGTCAACCCCGGAAGAGTATTAATTTTACCCACTGGTTTGGTCAAAAAAAAAAAAAAAAACTCAGCACTTTAACATTTAACCCAGCAAGAGTGGGTTAAATGGTTCAACAACTTAGGTCAAAACAACCCAGCACATATTCTGTCCAATAGTGACATAGCGGCTGTTTGTTTTTTAACACAGCAGTTTTTAGTGTGTATTAAACTGAGTAAAAGTCAGACAAAAAATTAAGGACCTGAATGACTAGTTTAGTACAATGATGATTAAAATTGAGTAACTGTAATAAAGATCACAAGTAAATGCATTTTGGTAAAGACAAAATGGCTCAAAAAAAGCTAAAAATATTAAATTATATCTATATAATATATGTACAAATTATAGAATGCGTTATGCGGTCGATAGTGCGAGCTGATAGAGAAGAAACAGCCAATCAGAAGCCATGTGTGGAAGTCTGTGATTAGTTGGTTTTATGGCAGTTTTCTAATACTGGACAAAGTTGAGCGAGCGTACAGGCAGAGTCAAGCGCGCACAGAAAATAAATGTTGCACGCATGTTGAGAGAGCAGGGTAGACACTGCACGCGCGAGCTGCTTTGCCTGCCCTCAAAATGTCGAACTGTGCGCTCAGAATTGTGGCAGGAATATAACGCCATAGAATTCAGTTAAACCTGTAAAGGTAGAGGAGTCAGATGAACAGTAAGGGTTATTGAGCTCTTTAAGAGCATGCGCATTAAGAATTTCGAGAGAGAGTGGATGTACTGTACTCTGAAACCTAACTACAGTCAGTTAGTGTCTGACAGTTAGCCTGACAGGATCAGAGATTACTTATTTTACATTAACTGCTGCTTTTACTCTCCAATTGTAAACGTCCACAAACATTGCGTATTTGTATTTTTAAACAACTCATTCCATTCAGTAAATTAATGTCAATACACTTCAGTCAAAATAAATGTATATTTGTAATGTATTGTAATGTAAATAAATGTATATTTAAATGTTCTCACATATATAATACTGTATTTATTAACATCTTGTTCTAATTCCATAGAGATCAATATGTTAAACTTCTATGTATATGTAGCTGCTTGCTTCTGTGTGATATTTACATGAACTTTTTGCAAATGTGATTACTGCCAGTGATAAAGAAACCTGCTTACATTTTTAGATCAAACATTGGAATGTGGTAGAAGAAGCATCCAATAGAGTGGCAAGTCCTTCACTAGTAAGTATGGAGTTCAATATATGACTACTTTGAATATTTTCATGGTGATTGAAACTCCTTCAACCTTGGATCATTTTGAGTCCAATTTCTTACTGTGTAGAGATCCTTTCTGTATTGTCTCACTTATAACCTTTATGAGCCTGTCAGTGGTGAAAATAAGTTTACACTGATATACATGCTTGTCCTGTTGGATTAAATTGCATAGCCTTTTTGTTAATGCTGGTTTAGCGTTCACACTTGATACTGGACTGATTACGATTATGTTCGTAAAAAAATGAGTTAATATAAGCCCTCAACATTTGTTTAAGTAAACTTGAAAGTGCGCATTTATCTACTTTTACTCAGATACACAGGTAAGTGGCTCAGAGGGCTAAGGCACTGAGTTACTGATCAGAAGATCAGCGGTTCATTTCCCAGCTCAGCCAGGTTGCCATTGTTGGGCCCTTGAGCAAGGCCCTTAACCCTAACTGCTCTAGGGGCGCTGTACCATGGCTGACCCTGCGCTCTGACCCCAGTTATGCTGGGATATGCGAAGAAGGAATTTCACTGTGCTGTAATGTATATGTGACAAAATAAAGGCTTTACTTTTAAATGGAGGACCTTTTATCAGCATTTATCTGCGTAGAAGTCCTACATAGGTAAATGGAGGACTTCTACTTTTACCTGAGTAATATTTGCCCTAGGGACTCTCTACTTTTACTTTTACTTTTACTTACCCCAAACCCATGTTGCAAATATACCCCCAAAACAAAAGAATATCAGCATTTACTCACATTACTTGTGCTAACATCCAACCACACATCAGACTGCATTACATTTGATGATTTTATAAAAAAGTTTCAGAAATCCTGATCAGACAGTGGAATGTACCTAATATACCAGCATCCTTGGCTCTATTGGCTCTATATATGCATCGTGGCTCTATCAAGGAGTGACTTACCTATGTAACCTCAGCTATCAAAGCAAGCATACATTAAAATACACCAACATGGTAGTAGATCCGATGATCATCAAACCACATAAATTGGGACAAGACAAATGCAGAAAATGGATAATCAGCTAAAGGTTCTTAAACAGAATCCATGGTAGACTGGCAGAAGTCATGCAGAGTTTTGTTTTGCAAGTGGTGTGCATGAACTGAAAGTCCTTATATACTGTGCACACTGTGTGTTTGTGTGTTTGTGTGTTTGTGTGTGTGTGTGTGTGTGTGTGTGTGTGTGTGTGTGTGTGTGTGTTTATGAGTGAGTCCAGGTAATATTAATCAGTAGTCAGGGGAATTTGGGCATACGTTTTGGTAGTTGCAGTTCTTGATGACAACATTTGTAGGCCCTGCTTGTCGTGTGCATTCAGTACAGCATGTTCATAACAAGTTTCCAGTATTGTTTAGAAAGTGATACAAAAGGTTATTAAACAACATGAAAGTCCGCTGCTGCCACACTGCAGTATCCCAAAGAGCTTTGTTAAGTACCTGCTCTACTGTACTGAGTGCTTGAATAACAACTGTACAACATCTAGATTTACAGAACAGATTCCAAACATTTTTCCTTTCTGCTTCTTCTTAAATTAATGCTTTAGTAAATTGCAGCATCTATATGCATTAGCTAGGATTTGTGTTCCTCCTCCTATATGCATAATTTACAGATGAGATTTTTAAATAACAAAAACAGCAAGTAGAACCCCGAAATATTGTATCATAATGATTAAGTAAAATTATTAACTGTTAGCTGAGTTAGCTGAATTGTATGCTGTCCTGGCTTTTGTGATGCAAGCCGTTGTACTTTGGGGACTTGTGACCCCACTCGCTTAATAGTTCAGGACTGGAATTTCCTGAACTGGAATTATTTTGCTAGGGTTAAAGACATTTGCTCTGCCATTTATTCCTGAGTTTTTTTTTTCCAGAAATAACAAAAATTTAAACATCTAAAACATAGTTAGGTTTATAAGAACATATTTGCTTTCCTCTTTCTTTTATTTGATGAGTTTGATTATTATTTTTATATAAAATATGATTTACTTTATGAAATTGAAAATTAGAAACAGTGAATAATGTGGGAAGATGTGTACATAATCAATATGTTTTTTTTTTTGGAACGAAAAAGAATGAAAAATATAATTGTAGATGTCACATCCCACAGCAGGTTTGAACAAACCCCTGGATACATTATGCTAAAGTGATTGTAATAAACCTATCTAAAATCATTGACTGTTGGAATAGATCCACTCTTGAGCTTTGGTACAGATGCAAAACATTTTTTTTAAATTATCCCTCTTGTTCAGAAAGCATATTTAACTTTGTGGATAAATGTCAGAACACTATAAATACATAAACTATACTGTAAATAAATGAAAACCACTGTTTCATCACTTCTTCAGAATACAATCTGGACAAAGTTGGCATAATTTTTCAGTTGTCAAAGTACTGCCAACATACAGCCTATTTACTGTACGTAGATGCTCTTTGTCACCAAATTTTATATAGCACCACAGACAACTGATTTAACATACAGATACCAAAACTGACAACTAGCACCCCCAAGTGACCAATATTCACGAAACTTAAATTACGAATCAGGCAGTTAGGATAATTTTTTTCTTAAAGTGACAGATATTTTTCGCAATATATTTTTGTTTATGGCATTTAACCGTTGCCTTTTCCCAAAGTGACACATTCATGGTGAATGTGTTCCAGAGCAGTTGTGGGTTAAGGGCCTTGCTCAAGGGCCCAGCTGTGGGAACTTGGCAGTGCTGGTGTTGAAGACCAGCCCTTCTGGTTAGCAGTCAAACATCTAATGTAAAATGTAAAAGGTCTTTGTGCATGGTGCCATGGCAAAACTTCTGCAATTACTTTATGATGTTTTAAAGTGGCATAAAATTGCCTGGAAAACCTATTTTGATTTTTTATGTGTATGATTAAGACAATGAAGACATTATTTTAAGCTTAACACAATTAGTAACGCAATTAGTAATCCTGTTAATATATTTGCTTATTAGAGAAAATTATAAATTGCTGTTCCGCAAATAACACAAAGCCGTAACGGTGGACCAGTCCTTATGCGCTTCGTAAAAGACACATGTTTGCAGTGAGAGGAATAAAAATGTGTTTGACAGTCATATTCTTTTATACTAATAATTCAAGTTTTAACGTGAGTTCCTCAGGCAAAACGTATAAGGCCACGTCTCCATGTACGTTCCCGAATTCATTGTATCCGTTTCCGTGACATCACACAACCTCTCCCCTGCCTGCAGGAGTATGCTATCATTCTTTAGAAGAGAACCAGTTAATCTGCTCGAGACGAACGGCTGAACAAGATGGCGGATTGAGTGGGTTGCATTCTGGGGGGAAAAGTAGCGTCTACAATTTGTTAATATTACAGCAGACAAGGTTAATTCGTTTGTGTATGCTTTTCACTGTGAGATAAGGTTAAAAGTGTAAAATTGCCCCTCTAATTGAGGTGGTTTAGAGAAAACGTCGAACACGGGTCCGTACCGCGTCCTTCCTATGTAAGATATTAGCTAGATTGTTTTCGGCGTTTTAACAACGCTGCTGGAAAATTGATCATTAAGCTGGGTATATATATATATATAGGAAAACACTTCAGGGCGAGCAACTATACATGATCATAATTATGAAATATTCATCTTTGTGAGATACGATAGGCTTTTAGTGTAACTAGCGAACGTTCTTCAAAAGATCAGATTCGGACAAGAGAAAAGAACCGAAAGGTAGATAGCTACTAGTAGATCAAAGAGACGCAGATATCCCATTTTAAAACGCCACCATTTTGCCATCATTGAATAGTTTCTACGAAGCACAAAAGTCATGGCGAGTAGCAGTGGTTCTAAAGCCGAATTTATTGTCGGTGGAAAATACAAGCTTGTCCGGAAAATTGGATCTGGATCATTTGGTGACATTTATTTGGCAATCAACATCACAAATGGAGAGGTAAGGTTAAAGTCCATCAGCGAACAGTACTAATAGTATAAATTCCATATATCATTTGTAAACATGGAATCGAGCTGAAATCCCGATGTTTGTGCTGACTCACTTTCATAACTCGATAGCTAAGCTATCCGTAATTTTAAACATTTGTAGCTAAATCACCATGTTTCCAATGTTGTTTTCTAAAAAAAAAAACACTGAAGGAAGTAACTGAATAGGATATAAGCTCCCTCTACCAAAGGATCTTCCGTACTCTTAAAATGTATACTTCGCCCTATATTTATCTAGGAGGTCGCTGTAAAACTGGAGTCGCAGAAAGCAAGACACCCTCAGCTTCTGTATGAAAGCAAGCTGTATAAAATTCTTCAAGGGGGAGTTGGCATTCCACACATCAGGTAAGATATGATTTAATATAAAATAATGCGGCACATGTTCAAATGACAAAGTCTACATCTGCGCCAGTTGCAAATGGCCGCCCTTCTTTTGTTGTTTGTTCAACATGTCCTCCCTCTCGGTTAGAAAATGGCGGCTGAAGGCGGTCGAAAGCTAGTTTCCGGATATAGTAATGGTGTTTGTCACAGTGTCTGGTATGTTCACTGTGTTGCGAGTGTGCATTTTTTTTATAGACTGTTTTTTTTTTTTTAAATAGACATTATAAATATGTGTGTCGCTCCACGAATGTAATTGGCTAAACATTGGTCTTCATACTTTCCAGCTAGCCAAGAGATCTTGCGAAATGTGTATCCTTTTGGAAATAATGACAATACAAGCATATCACTCACACACACACATGTACATAGCTAATGTTTGAATTGGACATCTAATTTAGGGTTACCTATTTATTATTATTATTATTTCCCTCAAACTGACACCCATATTGGTGTAGAGTATATAAATACTGGAATGGACATGTTGCAGATTAAAAGCATACAGTGAGAGAGAACGTTTTTAAGGATATGGTAGGATAATAGTTATTATTGTGGAATATTAAGGAACACACAACTAAAACAGACATGGCAGAAGTACACAAGCTCGTGTACAAGTACTTGCCCAAAATGTCCTCCACTACAAGTAAAATTACCTCTCAATTTTTGTATTCAAAGTACATGCTCTAAAATGTACTTTGAATACAAAAGTACAAGATCTCCACAAATGAACTGATTGAAGTACTTTATTGTTTAGAAGCAACTAAGAAAGTTAGTTGCTTCTAAACAATACTTAAAAGTACTTTAAACAGATTTAAAGTTAATGCTGTTGATAACATTAAAATGCAAACCTAGGAAATATTGATTTCCATCAAGATTTGCCATTAATTAAACAAATTGTGGTAAGCATTGTTGGCCTCATTACTCTGATATTGCTTATCCTACTAATTGCTACCATTGCTGTCCTATATAGTGCATGTAGTCTGCAATTGAACAACATGGGTATACTGCAAGCGTATAACCAAAGGCGGGGGGGTAGAGTGGAGGCTCTAACGTGCGCAAAGTATTTAATAAAATCGTATTTGTATACTGCTTTTAACAGTGGTCATTATCGCAAAATCACGAAAGAAAATTAGAAACATGAGTAATAAATGTGCGAGAAAATATGTATGAATCAAAATTATCAGCTTGTCCCTGATGAGCAAGCTGAGGGCAATGGTGGCATGGAAAAAACTCCCTCAACATGGAACCCATTCTTATTTGGGTGATAACTGATGGCAAGAATTGTTTTGCAGTGATACTGACTTATGATGTGCCACTCGGAAGCTTCTGCTTGGTAAGGAATAATTTATCTGAGACTAATCTGCAAATCACACGTCATCGCCAATCAAACTGAAAACCAGCCAGTGCTTAAGTTTCCATCATTAGACAGATCCTTGCGCTGAGTTACTATGCTAGTTGGCTAGATCCAGTATGATCTTATCATAAGTGCGCCTCTTCTGGAGGTTTTGAAAATGATCGTGTGCCTTCAGCTTAAAAGTAACAAGTCTCTATTTTAGGGCTGCAACTAATGATTATTTTGATAATCGATTAGTTGGGCGATTATTTTTTCGATTAAACTATTTTTTCGATTAGTTAAAAACTACAACGCTTCTTTAATTTGATGTTTCGCTTATAACTATATAAAACCATAAATCAGGGTATTAGTTGTGTTTAAAACTAAACTTTAAAAAATGCAGAAGCCACATATAGAGTTTAATGATCTTTAATTTTGACATTTTAAACCTTAAATTAAGGACCAAGTTTGTTTTTGAACAGTAAAACTCCTCTAAATATCCAAAATATAAATAAATAAATAAAAAATCAAAACAATTTATGTACTCTTATTATATTGGATGGCATCTGTTATAGTGGCTGCTTGTGGATCCCTATAGGGGATTTCTTTTTTGAATGAACTCACTTATGCTGACTTGTCTCTTTCTAAAAAAAAATTTAAATAAATAACAGCATTTGATTATGCAAAATACAACATTTTAACAATAAATGCAGATGTTAATAAAAAAGGAACAGCCAATCAGAAGTAGTGTGTGGAAGTCTGTGATTGGCTGGTTTTGTGGCAGTTTTGTAACACTGGACACAGTTGAGTGCGCACAGAAAATAAATGTTGCTTGCGCGTGAAGGCAGATTCGAGTGCGCACAGAATCGAGAAGTCATTGCACGCGCAGAATCGAGCTGTTGAGCGCGCAGTGGAGACACTGCATGCGCATAGAGTGCTTTGTCTGCTCTCGACATGTCAAACGCGCACTCAGAATTGTGGCAGGAATATAACGCCATAGGCGTGCGCTTTTTCCTGCAGACACCTCCACTGCACGAGCGGCTGTGTATCTTTGTGTATTTTTGCATCTTGTGGTCGCGCTCCTCAGTAACGTGAGCAGTCCAACTAATCGATAACGGCATTTGTTGACAACAAATTTCATTATCGATTTTTTCGATTAGTTGTTGCAGCCCTACTCTATTTAAAAGTACAGGGATTTTTCATTAAAAAAGGATCAGAAATACTACTTTAAAGTACTGATACAAACAAAATATGAGTATGATAGTGTTTGTGCTTTAATTGCCTAATCTGATAGGAAAAAAAAAACTTTTTTATGCTCAAGTCTCTCCTCTTCACTATATAACTTCTCTTGGGTTAGATACAGTTGTGCAGACTTGAACCTTGATAGTTTGGTTTTAGTCATAACCCTGATGCAATTAACAATTAACCTGTTGCTTTCTCAATACGTTTTTGTGGTTTTCTTAGTTCTTTTTTTCCATAGATCCTATGTGTATTTTTTCTTTTTCCAGTTGATGTTAAATAACCTTATGTCTGCACCTATGCCATTTGTCAGTCTCTTCATGATCCCTCGCACCCCTGTTATTTTTTTGCAGTTAAGATAATGGAACTTAAGTCTCTTGGTGCAGAAACACCTTCAATGTGCAGAAGTGTGAACAATATACGAGAGCTAAAAGCACAAAACTATTTAATTATATAGTGTTATATTTGTGACTCATTCTTGAGCAGAAAACTGTTCCCTTGTATATGGTCAACCTGTATTTTTGCTGGCCTAAGTTTCACACAGTTGTACATGAACATTTCGAGGAGATTTGAGACAAATGTGTGTTTTGATTTTGATGCAACGCCAAACACAGCCGGCAATATTGCGCACTTAAATTAATATATGCGTACCTGTTTGGTTTGCATGTGCAGCTCTAATTCTTGCAGGTGTATCTCATTTGCACTAGTGGGTTTTGGCATAATTCTAGCGTCATACTTTTGTTCTTTTGGTGGAGCATGTATTTTCAGTGTCCGATCATGTTCATCTTATTGTAGGAAGCCAAAATTGTGATCGAGATTAAAATTTGATTAAATGTACAGTGGTTAAGTTGTGGCTCATAGCCAGTTGCCACAAGGTGTTATGGCCGTAAACAATCCTTATTGTTGTTTAACATCAAAGTTTTCCCCCTTTTAGCTATTTTCTGGGCTCGACATTAACGTTTGCAAATACTAAGCTCTAATAACCCATCCTTGCTTATAAGCACCGATGTCACATCTTCAGACATTGGCTGCTCCACTCACTGCACATCATTTTGGTGTGTAAAGTTCTGTTAACTTGACACATGAATAGGGGGCAGATGATGAGAGAACGGTTCATGAAGAAGGACAGGTCAGCTTGCCAATATGGCAGTTTTTGTTTTGTCACCTGCCTGTGAGACTTTGACGAAGATTCCCATGTGTCACCTGATTTCTTGGGTTGTATATACACGTACATTTTCTGCCTCACTGTTTGTGTAGAGAGAGAGAGAGAGAGAGAGACACTATTGGCAAAATTATTCGCTTGCCTGCTTTCACATGCATATGAACTTATGTAACATCTAACTCCATAGGGTTTAATATTATTTGTCCAACCTTTGCAGCTATAACCGCTTCAATTCTTTTGGGAAGGCTTTCCACAAGGTTTAGGAGCGAGTTCATGGGAAGTTTTGATAATTCTTCCAGAAGTTCATTTGTGAGGTCAGGCACTGATGTTGGATGAGTAGGCCTGGCTCGCAGTCTCCGTTCTAATTTATCCCAAAGGTGTTCTGTCAGATTGAGGTGCAGTCATGGTGAAACAGGACGTGGCCATCCCCAAACTCTTTCCACAAAGTTGGAAGCATGAAATTGTCCCAAATGTCTTGGTATGCTGAAGCATCGAGTTCCTTTCACTGGAACTAAGGGGGCAAGCCAAACATCTGAAAAACAACCCCACATTGTAATCCTCACTCCACCAAACATGCATGTCAATGCAGTCAGACAAGGCACAGTGCAATCAGACAAGTACCGTTCTCCTTGCAACCGCTAAACCCAGACTCATCCATCGGATTGCAAGTCTAAGCTTCATCACTCCAAAGTTCTCTAGAGTCCAGTGGTGGCGTGCTTTATGTAATTTTTGCCCTTTTCGCACTTGATGTAATCTTTGGGTGTACCTGCTTAGCCATGGGAAGCCATTTCATGTAGCTCTTTTTGCACTGTTATTGAGCTAATCTGAAGGCCACTTGAAGTTTGGAGGTTTGTAGCTATTGACCCTGCAAAAAGTTGGCAACCTCTTTGCACTGTGTGCACATTCCTGATTGTCCACTTTGTCATAATGCCACTAACGGTTGACTGTGGAATACTTGGTAGTGAGGAAATTTCACGACTGGACTTAATGCACCGGTGGCACCTTAACACGGTACCACGTTGGAATTCGGTGTTCCTGAGAGTGACTCCTTTTTTCACAAATGTTTGTAGAACTGTTGTATTTAAATACCAAATTTCTTGCTATATAAATATATATGCTAAATACATATCTTAATATCTTGTATATTATATTAACATAATAATAAAATCATACTATTTTTCTTTTCTTGAAGTGTATACACACATGAGGTTGTATAAAAAATTATCTGCACTATATATTAAACCTTCTCTTGGTCTTATCAGTGCTTTCCGTTAAAGTCTGCTTTGCAGGTAAACGTGTTATCAATTCTTTTTTTTTTTTTTTTTTTTGGGGGATTTTTCCCCGATTTTCTCCCTAATTTAGTCGTGTCCAATTCCTCCCCGTCACTAGGGGGCTCCCACATTAAGGGGGGGCTCCCACATACTACTACCACTCAGCCGGGAGGGCCGAAGACTATCACGTGTTTCCTCCGAACCACGTGACGCCAGCCGACCGCATCTTTTCGAACTGCTCGCTCGCGCACCGTTGGACACACTCGGAGGACAGCGCTATCCGCTCCCTCCGCGAGCTCGCAGACGCCCCTGATTGGCTGTAGAGCCGTGATTAATGTGGGAGCACTAAGTACCTCTCATCCCTCCCCTCTGAGAGAGCTCGGCCAATCAGCTCTCTCTAGACCTCCGGCTGCGAGAGGTTACAGCACCACCCGGGATTCGAACTAGCGATCTCCGGATGATAGGGCGAGCGCTTTAACCACTGCGCCACTCGGAGGCCCCATCAATTCATTTGTAACTGTGGTGTGAGCAGAAATGGATGTCCCACTTGTGATTTGCACGAAAGTAGAGCAGCGTGCAAACAAAATTGGACTGATAGTCTAAGGAAGGTGAAACTTTCTGAGAATCAGTTGTGGTGAAGAGACATGAATTTATTACTATGAGACTGAGAGTAAATGGCAGAGTATGAAACGTCCTCATTCGTTGACCAAGAAAAAGTTCAGAAGTCAACCATCACCTGAAGAATTGATGCTTACATTTCTCTGAGATTTTCAAGGACCAGCATTGCAACGTTAACAGGAAAAAGGTTTAATAGTCAATAGGGGTGCTTCGATCAGGATTTTTGGGGCCGATCTTCGATCACTAGAAGCTGTATCGGTCGATACCGACTACAGGGTCTACTCGAAGCCTTATCATGTAGCATTATTTATTAATTTATATTGTTAGATATAGTTTAAGTACTGAAATTACAATTATAACTGTATTTATTGGCAAGCAATATGTGCAACATGGCAGCCTGTGCTTGGTTAGTAATTGGGAACAGCTTAGAGCCTGATAAATGTATGCTGGTCACCAGTATACCAGCACCAAAAACAGAACATATGCTGGTCAAGCTGGTCACCAGCTATCTGGTCTATGCTGTATTTTTCAGCAGGGAAGTAGGACGTGAGTCTGCAAGCATCCGCGAGGACCGGCAAAAAAAAATAAACATGTTTAAAATTCGCGTGGAAAAATGGAAAAGTAATCACAGCGCCAAAACTCGCGGTGAATCATGATGAACCGTACTTGCGGCCACTGCGTGAAACCGCGTAGGTGAGAGGGGAATTACAGACAGCTGAGTGAGTGTCGAGCTCTCCCACTCTTAGCGCTAGCCAAGTTTGAAAACTGCTCGTGTTCCTTTACGTGACTAACCTTCAAATGTCTGAGGTTCGTGGTGTTAAAATGCTTTGGGTGCTTCTGCCTCGAGGAATTGTCTTGTTACACAGGTTGCCGATTGCTAATGTATTGTCTCTTTCACACAACATGTGGAATTACCAGACCGGTGAAGCCATTTTAACAGCGCGCAAAACAAAATATCCCGCGAGTTTTGCGTCATCTGATCGGCTTCTCTATATCGGCCATTATAAAGACTGCTGATCAATCGTCCCAAAGCAATTATCGGCCGATTATGATCGGCCGATCAATCGGAACACCCCTAATAGTCAACCACTTTGCAGCTGATTTGCTTGTCCCAAGGAGATACCTTAATGAAGAGCTGAAGCCTAAACTTTGGATTAAATGCAGAGGACTGCTATCCAAGTGTTTTGTAATCTTGCATCACAATGTACAGTCGTGGCCAAACATTTTGATAATTACATAAATATTGGAAAAGTTGCTGCTTAAGTTTTTATAGTAGCAATTTGCATATACTCCAGAATGTTATGAAGAGTGATCAGATGAATTGCATAGTCCTTCTTTGCCATGAAAATTTACTTAATCCCGAAAAAAACTTTCCACTGCATTTCATTGCTGTCATTAAAGGACCTGCTAAGATCATTTCAGTAATCGTCTTGTTGACTCAGGTGAGAATGTTGACGAGCACAAGGCTGGAGATCATTATGTCAGGCTGATTGGGTTAGAATGGCAGACTTGACATGTTAAAAGGAGGGTGATGCTTGAAATCATTGTTCTTTTATTGTTAACCATGGTGACCTGCAAAGAAATGTGTGTAGCCATCATTGCGTTGCATAAAAATGGCTTCACAGGCATTTTTTGATTTAGGTGCAATATTTGATTTATATTATATTTGTGGCTACTAAGATTGCACCTAAATCAACAATTTATAGGATCATCAAGAACTTCAATGAAAGAGTTTCGATTCTTGTTAAGAAGGCTTCAGGGTGTCCAAGAAAGTCCAGCAAGCGCCAGGATCTTCTCCTAAAGAGAATTCATCTGCGGGATCGGAGTGCCACCAGTGCTTAGCTTGCTCAGGAATGGCAGCAGACAGGTGTGAGCATATCTGCAAGCACAGTGAGGCGATGAATTTTGGAAGATGGCCTGGTGTCAAGAAGGGCAGCAAAGAAGTCACTTCTCTCCAAAAAAAAAAAAAAACATCAGGGACAGATTGATCTTCTGCAAAAACTATGGCGAATGGACTGCTGAGGACTGGGGCAAGGTCATATTCTCGGATGAAGCCTCTTTCCGATTTTTGGGGGCATCTGGAAAAAGGCTTGTCCGGAGAAGGAAAGGTGAGCGCTACCATCAGTCCTGTGTCATGCCAACAGTAAAGCATCCTGAGACCATTCATGTGTGGGGTTGCTTCTCATCCAAGGGAGTGGGCTCACTCACAATTTTGCCCAAAAGCACAGCCATGAATAAAGAATGGTACCAAAGCACCCTCCAACAGCAACTTCTTCCAACAATCCAACAACAGTTTGGTGAAGAGCAATGCATTTGCCTGGATTATGGAGCACCGTGCCATAAGGCAAAAATGATAACTAAGTGGCTCGGGGACCAAAACGTTGAAATTTTGGGTCCATGGCCTGGAAACTCCCCAGATCTTAATCCCATTGAGAACTTGTCAATCCTCAAGAGGTGGGTGGACAAACAAAAACCCACTAATTCTGACAAACTCCAAGAAGTGATTATGAAAGAATGGGTTGCTATCAGTCAGGATTTGGCCCAGAAGTTGATTGAGAGCAGCCCAGTCGAATTGCAGAGGTCCTGAAGAAGAGGTAAAATGATCACAGTCAGGTCAGGAAATGTTTTAGAGATAGATAAAGCTTAGTGTCATGTATACTTGTTCAGCAATGCCATAAATGTAAGGTTAGTGTAATAACTAGCTGGTTCATGACAGCACCCATGCCAATTCTGAAGGGGTCCCTGCCCAACCCCCGCTCAGAATGTGATACCCTGTGATGATGCAATGAATGCAGCCCTTCCTCCTTAACAACCAGTTGTGCTGGGCTAGAAAGTTGCAGTGTTGTACTTTTCCACCTGCTTCAGTCAAATTCAGTGTCTGAGTAACAGCCTTTTAATTAGTTTTTGTATGATCAGCTTAGCTTCTGTATGCATCCAAGAAATGTTTTTAACTCCTAATCCTCTTAACTCTTGAAAGATTTTATGCTCTTTTATAAAGGTATCTTGTCAAGTGACTGAAAATCCATAACAAACTTGTCCCACTTTACCAATGTATGTTGGCTTTTACACAGCTTTTCAAAGTATTCATGGGACCACAGTTTTAGATGTTTCCCGGTTCATGTTTTGGTGCAATCGCTTTCTGCAAATGCCAGTATACTGTAATGCATTTATTGCAGTTTTGTCACCTCATATTATATTTACACAGAATGTTTGATACAACATGGCTGTATTATGTTATATATGTAAAATAACATGCACTAGGGGGGTTGGGGTCTCTCTCTCTCTCTCTCTCTCTCTCTCTCTCCCTCCCTCCCCCCATCTCTTTCTCATACAGAGAAAGCTGTATGGTTAATTTGCAGTTTCTCATATTTCTATATTTAGAATAAACAGCCACTTTCCTTATGAAAGCAAAAATGGCATAGTGGTAAATCTGCATGTTTTCCCAAACTTTGTTCAACTTGTTTATGAAAAATTTAGTTTACTTTTTGTTCACAGGCGTTGACTAATGTATCTTCAGCCATCATATTTCGAGTTATTTTGAAGAAATTGCTTCGTATCATTTGGATGTGGGACCCCTATCCTTTGAGTTTGATATCCCCACTCATGGAATGCCTCTTTTCCAGTCATAATCACTTAAAAACTGCATAAAGAAGTTAGGAATCTTGAACCTTTTCAGATTTCATGTATCATATAATATGTATCTTTTATAATACGATACCATTATTCTAGTGAATATTTTTCAGGATAGCTACTAAATCTATTGACCCTCTCCTTAAAAAAAAGAGCTTTAAGAATTCTACATCTGTAGCCAAAAGTTTTGAGTGACACAAATTTCACATCCTGACTGATGGCAGCCCATTCTTGCATAATCAACGCTTGGAGTTTGTGAGAATTTTTGGGGTTTTGTTTGTCCACTCGCCTTTTGAGGATTGACCACAAGTTCTCAATTGAATTAAGGTCTGGGGAGTTTCCTAGACATGGACTCAATTTTGATATTTTGTTTCCCAATCTACTTGGTTGTTAGCCCACTCTCTTAGCTGAGAAGCAACCCCACACGTGAATGGTCTCAACGCTTTGTATGTGTGTGTTAGCGTATGTTGCTATGATCTCTCTATATAGATACAAGTTAGTCTGGGAATCAGTACTGAGGAAAGAGCAGCTGTCTGTCAATACATGTTCTAAACCAGTCACAGAAGCACTTTCAGCAAGAAAAAAACATCTCGTACTGTTATCTTAAAAAGTGTCACTTTGACTCCTTAAATACATTGACTTCTTAATTTCTTCTTTCTATCTGAATTATCAGTGTTTTTATGTCTACGAAGGTAACTAGCTCTTTAACACAAAGCTGAATCCAAATCGCTCTCCAATACGTGAGTGACCACGGATTGTGCACACTAGCGCACTAGATTTCCATTTAACACTATTATGGATTCAACCCTGGAACCTGTTATTGTACTATTATTGTACATATTTATGTACTGGTTAAAAGCCTTGATAGTGCTCCTGCTATTATGTAAAGCTTTAACTTGGCGAATAATGTGCGTCATTCCCAGGGGAGTGATTGGAATCTGACTGATGGTTTCCCAAAATTCCCATTTTTCCCACTATTTGAAATGGTATAGAACTTTTGGATCTTCCCATAGACTGTGACAGTTTGCAAAGGGTATGAATAATTGTGGACATGCCACTTTTTGTTCAAATGTAAATAAAAGCTGAAATATTTTTTTTCACAATGATACCTCTTGTACATAATCTTATTCTTATTCATCAACTTTTGGGAGAAGTCTGTTATTTCCAGTCAAAAAAAAGTGCTGGTTGAATAAAAGTAACCTTTAAGTCAGAATTTGTCAGGGGTATGAATAATTTCGGGCTTGACTGTATATTTATTTATTTATTAAAACGTAGTACAGCAAAAATGGCTAAAATGCTTTGGTTTTTGAGGACGATGTGCTCTGAAAAACACTGCCGTCTTTGAATACCAATGAGTGTTTAATACTTTTTTAAAAATTTATTTCTCACATTTCTTGTATGGGTAGATGGAGGGAAGTGTTAGTATGTGGGATCTTTTGAAATGTGAAATTAATAGAATTAAAAATGTCATGTTAACGATAATGTATTTTTTTGTATATAGTACACCACTGTTGTACCAGCAAGTAATGCTGGACCATTCCGCTTGCTACCATTGGAAACGCTGCAGTATACCTCGCACTCATTGGCCACACACGGGGTGTAGAATTCCGTTGTAGAACTTGATTGCTTCTCTCATGTCTCTCATTAACGGCGTTCCGCTGTCATTCAAGTGGTGTCTAACATGAAGGCAGACCTAAAATTGTTTTAATCAGTTTGCTTGGTGGGGTTGGAGTAGTGTGCCATTTATTTGTCAAAATCTTGAGCGTAAATCTGTTTTTTTTTTTCGCATAAACTGTCACTCTTGCGCTCTCATTGTGTTTTTGTACTCTCTGCTGCACGTGCTCAATAGCACAATGCTGTGATATTCCAGCCAGTCAGAGGCTAGAGGAGGGACAATACCAGCCAATCAGAAGCTGGAGGTGGGTACATTCTGATGACCTGTTTCTGATTGGCTGCTTTGCATGGTCTGTGTCCCACAGTGCTCATGTGTCAAACCATTACTATATCTTGATGTTGCTTTGTCATCGCATGCGTTAGTTGATCTGTTATTTTTGTTAGAAAAAGTTGAATGTCTCACGTACATGTCAACACTTATGCGTGTGCATACAGACACGCACACTGTGTGTGTAGACTTGTCTGAACAGAGACAAATGTATAGTTCTAATTCAGATATAACTTACTGCATTAGTTAATTAATCTTGGGTTCAAATTCAGCAATAAAACTTTAGACAACAATTTAAGTACTGTAAACAAAAAGATTTCAAACTAACACATTGCTACATTGGCCTTATACTGCTGCTGATAATGCTAATCTTTATATGATTATATGACTGGCTGTGTCTAAAAATCACAGATACTGTTAGTTTAGTGTTACAGTGAGACTCTAATGAAGGAGCGATATCATTTGAAAATATTCAAGTCCCTCATTCACGTTGCCCTTAAAAATGCTATTCGTCACATATTTTTGTACACAACAAAATCTTTGGTGTTGAAAGTCATCATTGTAAAATAAGCTTACAGCTTCTCAATAGATGGTAAAGAAGCTTAAACTCTGTTATGGAGCAGAAAAAGATGGGGACTTGCTTTGAGATTAATAATTAACATTGTAGTTGTTGTGGTCATTTTTTGGGTCATCTGTTAAACACGCAGACTATTCATGTGAGGGTGGAAAAGTAGAAAGTGGTTTTAAGCAGAGTTAGCCATGCACAGAGTGCTGTTGCTAAGACAACCAGGTTAGACCAAGCCACGCGCACACAGAATGGGTAAATGGCCAGATCTTGAGAAACCTATGGCCTAGTAGCAAGCTTTTTTTTCATACTTTTGTGATTTCCTTTCTGCTTCTAATTCCCAATTTTACCAGGAATTGTCTGTAGTCATTATTGTTAGTACAACTATTATTTCTGTTGGTAGGGACTGAAAACTATTATTCTACATATTCATGTACTGGTTAAAAGCCTTGATAGTGCCCCTGCTATTATGTAAAACTTTAACTTGGCGAATAATGCACGTCATTGCCAGGGGAGTGATTGGAATCTGACCGATGGTTTCCCCAAATTCCCATTTTTCCCATTCAAGGGTGTCCCTGTTGCTGTAACTTATGCCTCCACAGAACATAGAAAAATGTTCATTCAGGTTTCCCAAGCACAATGAAATGAGCTTGACCGCAGTGCCTTTATCGTTTAAGTTATTTTCAATTCCTTTAATGTTGTTTAATACCATTTTCCTAGTTTGCTCATTTTTGGTCTGAGCAGAAAATGAGGCATGGCACATTGAGGGGTTTGAAAAATTCTATCGAATCATGTTTATTATAAAAATTCAGGACCATTGTTGAAGTGGTGAATAATTTAATTTATGAAAATTACTCCATATACTACAATGGGGTTAGTGGAGCGACACTAAAGTAAAAAAAAAAAAAAAAAAAAAAGAAGCCATCTTGCTATCACTGGAGTGCCGTTGGCTTTGAAGGTAAAGCTTGTTACATTATTTGCTTCTTGAGTTTCATGTGAAGTAGGGAGGGGTGGCTGCAGTGAGTGGACCAAGTCACTGCTTCTCGACGCATGCATCAGAGAAAGTGTAGAGAATAATATCTTTGTAATCTTTGTTTAGAGTGTTTTGCTTAAAATTACTCCCAAATTTATATCTAGTTATTGTTCATCAGTATCTCCTACTTTGGTGCAAAATGTGGGTAACGTGTGAAAAGCGCTATTAGTCTAAAAAGCTGCAGATCTCCAAAAAAATGTTTTTCTCCAAAGTCAAAAATTTATTAAGGAGAGTCAGTATGCAGGCATTAGTCTCTGCCCACCATGTTTGGTGTTCTATTACTTTTTTTAAGCTCTAGCGGTCCAAGTAGAAAAACCTTAAAAGCTCCATAACTCCTTTACGGTTCCTTTAATTGGCAAACTTTGCAGCCAAGTACGATCCATTGGCCGTGGTAGTATGTTGCCATATTTGTGACACTCTGGTGCTCCTAAAGGGCAAAACTTTGTTTGGCTTTATAATTCTCAAGCAGTCCAACCCATGACCACCAAACTTTGCAGTTGGGTAGAGCGTTTGGACCACCCTGCCCTGGTGCCCCCATGGAGCCAAAAGCTAAAATCTCTAACCAGTTTGAGCCAGGACCACTTAACTTAGCTGTCAGGGATATCTCTTTGACCCCTGCATTTATATCTTTCTAGCCCCCAAGGGGAAAAAACTTCAATCACCATAACTTCCAGATTCTTTAAACCAAGGATCACCAATCATAGCAGCCAAGCATGAGACACCACCCAGGTGAGAACACCACCACTGTCATCCCTGTCTAGTGCTCCAAGGTGAAATGCCACGTACACATAGACCACATACCACGTAACTGTGCAACTGAGCATGTCACCTTGAGCCGGGGAGAACTCTTCATTCACCCTTTTCTAATACCACCAAAAGATTTAAACATCTAACTCCCACATGGTCAGAACCAGGACAAAGGAGCTGTCCAGCTGTTTTTAATGTTTGTTACTTTGCAATTTAGCCAGGAATTGACATTGTTTTTGTCTATTTACTTTCCCCCTAATTCCAGCAAAAAGACAACAGTGCTTATTAAAGTCAATAACACCCTTTTAAAGAAAAAACTTTTGTCCACTATTACTTTATTTATTCAGATTCTCTGGGTTGAGAGATGAGGTTTAGACGTCTTTTACTTTTTTTACTAGGGGGGGAAACTAGTTTTGAATTGGTAACCATCAGTTTTCCAGCTATGATGATGAGCATAATATCCATGTTATTGTATTATTGTACTGTACCCGTGTTTTTATGATGCCAACATCTGTTTCAATACCAAAACCATTAAGATACTTTTTGATATTGTCTCTCTGAGCAACCCTTTTATAGGGTTAGAAAAATAATGGTAGTAAATTTATGTTGAAGCCTCTAATTTTAGAGACCATGTACCTAGAAAACATTCTGCTGAAACTAGATTTATCATAATTTAGGACTACATTATATCAGAATATTTGTTTATTTTACTACAAACATAAAGTAATGAAACTAACTTTTATCCAGGAGCTTGGTGTAGTTGCTAAGACTCTTGAGTTATATGAGGCACAATAGGTTTATATGTTTAATCTCTTATATAAAAATGTTCATCAATGATCATTACTAAATAACATGCATTTAAGTGTTCAAATCCTATAAACACAGATGACAGATGGTTTAGATGACTTTCTAGTTGCTTCATAAACATTGTTACAATAAAGCACCGTTGATCTATATTTCTCAGGGATTAGATGTAGCAGACCTTAGCCCTGCAATATGTAAAAAATGTTGAGTGGACAGTGTGCCAAGTAAAACTAAAGAGTAAGAAATAACACATTTGAATTAGAGCGGAGACTGTGAGCAGGCATTCTTGTCCAACATCAGTGTCTGAGCTCACAAATTAGCTTTTGTAAGAATGGTCAAAAATCCACAAACGCATCCCAAAACCTTGTGGAAAGACTTCCCAGAAGAGTTGGAGCTGTTATATCCGCAAAGGGTGCACCAACATCATATTTAACCTTATTGATTAAAAATGGAATGTTACTGCAATACAGTGCGTGTGTGCGTATGCATGTGTGCGTGTGCACGTGTGTACCCTTGTATCCTCTTACTGCTTTCACAGGATTTAAGAGGGCAAGTTGTCATGTAGTCTCATGTCTTTCTGTTTTGGCAAACATTCTATATAGTTCAGGACATCCCAGCACATTCACCCCAAGGTCAGATTATACAGCACATACTGAAATACAAAAAAAGTTAGGTCTCAGACCCCACAAACCCCGCTGAGCATGTTAAATGTTAGTTTATGACTATACAGTTAGAAGAAGACTGAACAACTACAATTTGTTCTAAAGGGTTGCCAGTAGAAAACCTTTTCTGTCTAAAAGGAACAAGGAAGCTGACCTGAGGTTCACAAAACCACATCTGAACAAAGCATAAGGCTTCTGAAAAGCCATATTTGGTCACCTGGGATGATTTTTCAACAGAGTTTCCAGAAGTATTGAGTAATTGTTAGCTTTTTCTTTACTCTCTGGTCCAACTCATCTCAAACCATCTCAATAGTATTTCGACTTGGTGATTGTCCTCCTTTTGTACAGATGTGTGCCTTAGTTTTGTCTTGTATGATCTAGATATGTGTTTGGGGTCATTGGTTTGTAACTGGACAAATGTCACCGCACAATCCTCTTTGTGTGCCCACGGTTACCAACAGTGTCACGAGCAAAGTAAACCCACACCATCACATCTCCCTGTGTATTGTTTGTAGGGCTGAAACGATTCCTTGAGTAATTCGATTACAAAAAATTATCGAGGCAGAATCTTCTGCCTCAAAGCTTCTTTTAATTATTTTAAAAAGCTTACATTATGTTTGTGCACAATTATTTGTTTGGCGTGACCGCGTGCTTCTGGATGCAAGCCGCCAGTAAACACAAACGAAGAAGCGCTTATGTCACCAACAAAGTGGAAGGAGATGTAAACAGTTAGCTGTGTATTGATTTGAGGGAGCATTCTGTTGCGGGCTTCAAAATGGAAGGAAGCGATTAAAATTTTTTTTTTTTAATTATCAATGAATTTTTTTTTTTCATTGCTTTAAAGCACAGGGCAAGCCTCAATTTGGAACATGTTGACATGCTTAGCTGACTTCATTGCAATCACAAGCTCCTTTAAATACTAGTGTGCACACACGTCACAGAGAGAGACATTTATATTCTAATGAATATATTCACTTAAAACACAATGTATGGACTCTTGTTCCTGTCCATGGATTTTTGCATCCTAAATGTTATCACAAAGCATTCCAATAAGAAGTCAGTAAAGATTCTGAAACTTTTAGTTCTGAAAGTTAAGTTGCACAACTTGGTGTTGTTGAATAATTATTTATTTTAATGTGTGCCTTAGTTTTTTTGATGCTTAGTCATTTGAAATACTTTATTTTAGTTTTTGCATCTGAGAAAAGGCTTTAAAATAAGAATGTATGTCACTGTAATGCACTTAATTAATTTGTCAGTAATAAAATTCTGTATACATTTAAAAAAATAAAAGTTTGACTTGAACGCCTCTTGTATGTGTATACATGAGTTCAAATCGGGACTAAGTGTTTTTTAGTCGGGACATTTTTTTTTGTGCAGTATATTTTATATTGCTGTTTAATTAAGCAAAAGTAAATTTTATCCGATTACTCGATTAATCGATTAAATTCTTGGTAGAACACTCGATTACTAAAATATTCGATAGCTACAGCTCTAATTCTTTGCAGCAGAAGTAAGTAGCTCTTGGTCTTCTTTTCCTGGCACAAACCAGTTTCATCATAGCATTTAATGTCGACTTCACTTGGTGATGCGTTCTTTTTTTTTTTTTCTCTTCCCTTCCTGGGGAGTGATCTTGATGAAGTAATGATTGACAATCTTTTTCTCTTTATTCAAATGAGGTTTGTTGCAGTGATGTTACTGCAACTACAGTACAAATCAATAATAGAACTACTTCAACTACTTTACAAATGGTCTATAGCTCTGTCAATACACTCTCTCCATCCTTCTGCACAAGACAACTGATGGTCTAAAGTACATTAAGAAGGCAAGAAATATCCAGAAAATTTACTCTTCACAAGGCATACAGTGGAACCTTGGATTAGGAGCCTAATTCGTTCTGGAATCAGGCTCGTATTCCAAAACACTCGTAAACCAAATAGAATTTTCCCATAAGAAATAATGAATACTCAAATTATTCATTCCACAGCCCAGAACAATAAATACATAAAAATAATTTATACAATATATAAAGTAAAAAAAATAAAACAAATGAACCTGCACTTAACATAAAAAAAAGAAGTAAAAATAAGCCCCGACAGATAAGTGTTTGCGTTTGTGCGAGCAGACGTCGTGTATTTGTGTGTGTGTGTATGTATGTGTGTATATATATAATGTGGATGGTGGGTGGAATTAGCCCCTCGTCTTAAACAGTAAAACTCCTCCCTCCCCGACCTCGTTCTTTAAGTTTCACAACTAACATGCACAACGCAAACATTGTTTTAACGGGGGGGGGGGGGAAGAAATCTCCCGAATGACACTCGCGTGAGCGCACACTAACGGAATCACTGCTGTAAAGTAAAAAAACAACAACTAATGAACCAGCACCTTACCTTTTGAAAAGATTGCGAAATTGCGACAGATCTGAGTTTTCTGTGGAAATAAAGCGTGTGTGAAGCCGGAGAGTGTGTGCGTGTGTCGGTTTCGAATTCCGCGTGGTGAGTAGAGGCAAGGGAGAGAGTGGGTGTATGTGGGTGTATGTGGGTGTATGTGGGTGTATGTGGGTGTATGTGGGGGTGTGTGGGGGTGTGTGGGGCACAGTGTCAAATTACGCGTGCGCACACACAGGAGGGAGAGGGAGACGTTGATTTATACCAGTAAGAGACGAGCACTAAAACCCAGCAGTGGAGATGATTACCCATAATTCCGCAGCGCAAGAGAGAAAAATAATTGGCTCAATTGTGATCGCTTGACGCTCGGTGTCAAAATAAGAGGCGCATACGTGATACATGATACTCGGCACTCGTAAACTAATCCTTGCTCAGTTTCCAATTCAAAATTTATTAAAAATCTTTGCTCGCCCTGCGGGACACTCATAAATCACGTTACTTGCAATCCGAGGTTCCACTGTACATGTGAATTGAAAGCCATTACAGGTGATTACCTCATGCGTCTGATGAGAGACTGCCATGAGTGTGCTAAGCTCTCACCAATGCTAAATGTAGCCACTTTCGATAATCTAAAATATAAAGCATGTTTTTGTTTTTTAAACACCTTTTGTGGTTTACTCCATAATTCCGTATGTGTTCCTTCATAGTTTGGATGTCTTCGGTATTAATTTACAATGTACAATGGAGAAAAAAAAAAAACACTGAAGGTGCGTCCATTTTTTTGACTGGTAATGTAATTGCATATAGTGCATGCAATGCATATAATCTTAATATAATAAAGTAATAAACTGATGGTAGTGTATTTTACCAAGAATGGATTTGCATTGTGTTGGGCCAAAGTAACATCACTTTAGTTCATTATATGTCACTCAAAACCCTTTGGCATTTTGACTTTTTTGTTTTGTAGGTGGTATGGGCAAGAAAAAGACTATAATGTCCTGGTCATGGATCTTCTGGGGCCCAGTCTAGAGGACCTCTTTAACTTCTGTTCCCGCAGATTCACAATGAAAACTGTCCTTATGCTTGCAGATCAGGTAAGGTGCACCATAAAAAGTATCTTTATCTCTTTCCTCAAAAAAAAAAAAAAATGTTCAATGTACATGTGCTGAAACTTGGGAATTCAGTGTTATTTATTTATGAATAATTTCTCATAAGTTACTTCAAGCCTGGTGTTGGATTAGATAGCATTTAAATTAAGGTAGCAAAATAGACACACAGTTGTAGTCACGGAACAGATGATCTGCATGTGTTTTTGAAACACACCAGTGGATTCTAAAAGGATTTAGATCACCTTCAATCTTTCAAAATTTTTATTACAGCTTTTTTCCCCCTAAATTTTTGTTTTTGAGACCATGAGCAAAACTTTGAGGTGGTTACTAAAGTAAAGAATGGCTGCTTTGCCACTGTTCAATATTTGAATGTAATGAAATGAAATTCATAGTAAATCAAAATGAAATGTGTCTTTATTCTCACTTCGGTGTACTAAAAATGTACTGACTTTCAAAAGTGCGCTCTATTAAAAACAAGCACATCACAGACAGGATGGGATAAATAGGATCACTTTCGGATCAGTAAAGAAAAGAGAGAACTATTTTGTTTTCCATTTATTACTTACAGAGCTGGTGTTTGTCACCCAAGTGTGTCGACGGCTGCTGAAGTATATTTGCTGACCCTTTTTAAAAATCTGTCTGGGAGAAAAATGACCCCTGCGATCGATTTAACTATTAGCGGACAGTTTGATCTCTTGCTAGCAGAATAATCAGGTACAAGACTGGTGTGAGAGAGTGGTGTACTGAGAGGCAGTAAATGCAGTTTATGCCAGTTGCTGTAAAAATAAATAAATAAATAAATAAATAAATAAATACATAAATTAAAAGGGCATACTGATTGTAATATATGCTCTGCAGAGAAACATTATCAGAACAGCATGCTCTTAAAAAAACTAAAAAATATATAGTTGCAAGCAATGATGACGGGCCCAAGCACCCTGTGCCATTCCCACCCCGGGCGTAGCGCGCAACCTGTGTCATTCGAGTGTGTTAAGACCTCGAAAAAGCCATTGCCACTCGGTTGCACCTCACAACTTGCACACATCACACACTATACAAGCCTAATGTCAGTTTGGGCCCTAAATATTTGTTGAGTGCATTTGTGTGTGTGTGTGTGTGTGCGCGCGTCATGAGAGAGGTGTGTGAGTGTAAACATTTGTAATATGGGTGTGTGCATGTGTGTGATGTATGAGTATGTTTGTGTGTGCATGCAGCATGCCTGCGTGTGTGTGCGCGCGCGCATTAGTGTGTAAGGGTTAGTGTGTGTGTGAGAGTGAGGGAGAGAGGTGTGTGACGGGTAAATGTCCTTGTTTGTGTGTATGGTTTGAGTCTGTGTGTGTTAACATTTGTGATGTGCATGTGTGTACAATAGGCCACAGGTGCTGGAAGAAAAGCCTCACACTATGATGTTCCTGAACGTGATGTCACAGAAGGTGTCACTAAATATAATGTCACTTAATATAATGCCACACAAAGTTATTAATCATTTTTCGGCGTAAGTTTAAGACATTAGCACGGCTGACCCATTTGAGATACAAAAAATCCCTCCGCAATTTTGCATCCTGAATGTCTTTAGATCTCTTTGGCCCAGTTTGGTAGCGATTGTATAATTTCCCTAGGAGGAGTATATCCAAAATCCATCGGGTGCGTTTTTGCGAACGACCCAAAATAACCGGCCTCCTGTTGAGTTTAGCCCAGGACATGCAGTGCGAAAGTTGTTCGGCTCGATGAGCTCTAAATGTGTACCGAGTTTCGTGTGCCTAGGTGAAAGTGTGTATGAGCTAGGCGGCAAAATCTCGTGTGGGGCCACGAGACTCTCAGGCATCCTGGTGGCAGCAGATTCCAACCTGTCTGCGAAGTTTCATGAGTTTTTGAGCATGTTAAGACCCCCGAAAAGTCCAAAAGGTTGGAGGGGGGAAAAAAAAATATATATATATATATATATATATATATATATATATATATATATATATATATATATATATATATACACACACACAACGATGCGGGCCCAGGCATGGCGCCACCGCTACCCGGGCGCATCAGTGAGATGGTGGGCAAGGAGGGCACGTGCACTTATAGGGGAATGGCATGGGAAAGGACAGAAGTGACAGTTTGGGTTGAATGAAACAGATTATAAGAATGTCCACTGATGTCAAACGGGACTTAGCATCTAAGCTCTAATGTCTCTACTGTGCGTGTATATAAATATGCGTGTGTGTTTGTGCGCGTGTGCGTGCGCGCCGGTAGTAGCCACTTTTCAGCATGAGGCATCGCCATGGCTAAACTGTCTGAGATATCAGAAATCCCAACATAGTATTCCATCCGCAATGTTTCGATATTATATGGGTCGGTTTGGTGAAAATTATAATGGTGCAGGTGCTTGGACTGGTCAGTTTTTGTGGGATGTGCAGTGTGTTTAGAGTGTGTGTGCGGGTTTGTGTGTGTGTGTTTGTGTGCAGGTGTGTGTTTGTGTGTCGGATGGTTAGTGTGTGCATAGTGTTTATATGTGTGTGTGTGTGTGTGTGTGTGTGTGTGTGTCTGTTTCCAAGATGCGTGTGTCTGTAGGGCATGTAGTGTTTGTGTATGTCTGTGTTTGAGTCTGTGTAGGATGTGTGTGACTGTGTGTGTGTTTGTATGACTTTTTGTTTGTATCACCACGAGTCATCGCCTTGGCTAAACTGTTTGAGATATCAGAAATCACACTGAAAAAATGACTGAGTTCAGTAGCTCTTCACTATATACAAAATTAGCCGGTTCAGGGTGCTGAGGCACCAAAGACTGTCTGATAAGGGATAGATGAAGATGCACCAGGTGTATGTAAACAACCCCTTTATTGTCAGGACTCTACAGACTGGTTTGTTTGTAGGATTGTAATGCGTCAGGTTGTGTTTTTTTCTTAAAATAAAACAAGGACATAAATATAAGCATAAAACATAATGATAATGATGACTATCAAATGTGCAGGCAATAACATAATCCAATCAGTAAAGCTTATTAATGTAAACACTCTGCAGAGGGTTGTAGGCAGTGTAAGGCAGGCTTAAACATCATGTGATTAGCCCAGCTGTCACATGACACCTTATTAGCACGACTATGAAGGCACGTGTATTCCTGTTGTAAACTTAGAACAAACTTGTTTCAAATGTGTGTGTTTATAACACGAAATAACAGCAAAAGATAATAGTGACAGTCACAGTAACATTGATTCTAGGCATATTTACTAAGAATACACACACACGCATGTAAATATATATATCGCGACCTCACAGCATAATAACTTGTTACCGGAACAGAGAAAATGTCCATTGTTAATATAGTTAAAGCCTTCACACTTACTGTTGCATTCACGGACAACACTTGGTCCAAAGGGCGATTTGTAAACAATTAAACAGTCCATATACAACTATTCAGCGGCGGAGTTTCAGTCCGCTTCACCAAAACTTAAATCTGTGAGTGAGGTGGAGGTCACGTGTGTGCGTGTCTCTTCGTGTGTGTAGGGTGTGTGGTGTGATACCTCCATCTAGTGGACATAGTTTAGTACTGCAGGAGTCAGTTTATGCACTTTAAACCAATGATATAACAAACATTAAAATATTGTTGAGAGGCGTATGAGCATAACAAAATCGTGAATCTCAAGAAATTTACTCAGAACCAGTTGTTCCTTCTATGTAAAATGTTTGGAGACATTAGGACCTTCCACTTGTTGAATACGAGTATCATAGTTTTCCTTAAATTTTTACCTTGCCATAGCAACACTATTCAGCGTATCAAAAAGTCCTTTACAGTGTGACATCAGCCGTGTCTTCCAATTATTGTGCTTGATTTTGAAGCCAATTAGCTGAAAATTAGTCACAAAAGAATTTAATTTCTAAAAGTAGACACTTTCTGCTGCCAGTTGGTGGCGCTATGGGACTCATGTCACTGTGAGCAGGTTTTTTCTCTTAACCTACAGCTGAGGTTTGATGAACGTCACAATGTATACAGAAGTTATTAGTCACTTCCTGTTTTCTATAATTAGCCATAGGTTTAACGAGTCGCCATGGCTGACCCGTTTAAGATATCAACCAGCCCTTCACAATGTTAGATCCTCAATGTCTTGAGATTATATTGTACCCAGTTTGGTCTAAAATATATGAATCCTGTAAGAGTAGTAGATCACATTCCAATGGGTGCGTTTTTTAAACAACGCAAAATTCCATGACATGGGGTATGCAAGTTGTTCACCTCAATGAGATCTAAATTTATTCTGGGTCTCATTCATATATGTGAAAGTGGATATGAGTTATGCAAGTAAATTTTTACAAAGTTCTAGGGGGCGCTGTACAAGGCCTGGGCCACGCCCGGGGTCCAGGCTCTCAGGCCTTCTTCATAATCAGTTTATGTCTACAGTCATCAAATTTTGGAACCGTAGGTCTTTCCACTCATAAGATATGAGATAAAAATTTTTTATTATTTTATATATTAATTTTCATTACTGTGACTGATTTTGAACCAAATCAGGTGAAAGTAAAGAACAAAATATTAGTGATTTCCAAAAGTGACACACTTACCCCGCTGAGGACCTGATGGCCGCAGCTTCCAGCCTGTCTGCAAATTTTGATGAGTTTTTGAGTATGTTAAGGACCCCAAAAGTGGCAAAAAAAACAAAAAAAAACAAAAATGTTATATATATATATATATGCGCAACGATGACGGGCCCAAGCACGGGCCCCACCCTGGGCGCACCGCACAACCTGTGTTATTCGAATGTGTCAAAACCTCAAAAAAGTCATCGGCACCCGGTTGCACCGCAGAACTTGCACATGTCACACACTATACTGGGTTAATGTCAGTTTGGGCCCTAAATATTTGTGTGTGTGTGACAAGTGAATGTGTTAGTCTGCGTCTGATGAGTAAATGTGTTTGTGTGTGTGGTGTGTGTGAGTCTGTGTGTTAACATTAGTGATGTGTGTGTTAGTATGTCTAAGACATGTGACTTGTTAGTGGGTGTGTGTGTTTCTGCGTGAGATGTGTGCTATAGATGCGCAGGACCCTCTTGTTTTCCTAACGGTTATTCTTTTTTTTTTTTTTTTTTTTTTTTTTAATGTGTGTTGACATTAGTGAAGTGTGTTATTAATCATTTTTCGGTGTAAGTTTAAGACATTAGTATTGCTGAGACATTTGAGATATCAAAACTGATTTGCAATGAAAAACTGACCCACACGCTATAGGTGCGCATAACAAAAACATGAAACTCAAGAAATTTACTCAGGACCAGTTGTTTTTTCTACCTAAAATGTTTGGGCACATTAGGACTTTCCACTTGTTGGATACAAGTATCTTATTTTTGCTCAAAATTATATGTTGCCATAGCAACACTATTCAACATAGCAAAAAGTCCTTTACAGGGTGACATCAGCTGTGTCTTCCAATTATTGTGCCTGATTTTGAAGGCAACTTATAGGGCAATGGCAAAAGGACAGACGTGTCAGTATGGTTCTGATGAAAGAGATTATAAGAATGTCCACTGATGGCAAATGGCACTCAGCATCTAATCTCTAATGTCTATACTGTGCATGTATACGAATATTTGTGTGTGTGTGTGTGTGTGAGTGAGTGACATAATTAGCCACTATTCGGCATGAGACATCTCCATGGCAAAACTGTTTGAGATATCAGAAATCCCATTGCAGTATTCCATCCTCAATGGTTTGAGATTACATGGGCCGATTTGGTGAAGATGATAATGGTGCAGTTTTTAGCGGATGTGTAATGTGTGTAGAGTGTTTTTGTGTGTGTGTTTGGTTGTGTGTGTGGGGTTTGGTTACAGCGTGCCTATTGTGTGCGTGAGTGTGTGTGTCTGTGTAAATCAATGCCCTTGTCCATTTGACTGAATGTTGTACAGTGGGCAATTTAAATGTTTGTATTGTTTTTTTTAATGATTTCTGCATATGTTTAAATTGTAAACATGAAGCCATAGTAAAGGAGAAGGGGAAAGACCTGACTGCAGAATACCTGCCTGCAGAATAGTAGATACTTTCAGTATGGCAGTTGGTGGCGCTATGACTGAGACTCATGGGACCCATGTCACTGTGAGCAGGGTTTTTCTCTTAACCTACTGCTGAGGTTTGATGAACGTCACTCAATTTAGACAGAAGTTATTATCCACTTCCTGTTTTCTGTTATTCACCGTAGGTTTAAGGGCTCGCCACGGCCGACCCGTTTAAGATATCAACCAGCCCTTCGCAATGTTAGATCCTCAATGTGTTGAGATATTAGACCCTGTTTGGGCAAAAACATATGAATCCTGTAAGAGTAGTAGACCACATTCGAATGGGTGTGTTTTTCAAACAACGCCAAATAACTGACTTCCTGTTCAGCGGATTCTATGACATGGGGTATGCAAGTTGTTCAGATCAATGAGATCTGAATTTATACTGGGTCTGATTCATATATGTGAAAGTGGATACGAGTTATGTAGCAAAAATTTTGCAAAAGTTCCAGGGGGCGCTGTAAAGGCCCTGTGCCACGCCTGGGGTCCAGGCACTCAGGCCTTCTTCATAATCCGTTTCAGTCTACACCCATACAATTTTGGGACCGTAGGTATTTCCATTCGTACGATATGAGAAGATTAATTTTTTTTTTCTTGAGTTAAATCGTCTCCATAGCAACACGATTCAAATTCGAAAAAAATCCTGCACAGTGTCAAATCACCAATGTCTTTTCATTACTCTGGCTGATTTCGAACCAAATGAGGTGAAAGTAAAGGCCAAAATATTAGTGATTTCCAAAAGTGACACACTTCCTGCTGCCAGTTGGTGGCGCTATGACATAGACTCATGATTGTCATAGGATGTGATCAGCATCCTACTCTTGTCATAATTGTGAAGTTTAATGTACATAACTTAATGTACACAAGTTATTAGCCACTTCCTGTTCATTTTTATTCGCCATGATTTTAAAGCGTTGCCACGGCCGACCCGTTCGAGATATCAAAAAGCCTTCCGCAATTTTGCATTGGCAGCTTGTTGAGATCATATTTGGCTGGTTTGGTGCAAATTGTGTTAATTCCCTAGGAGGAGTATTTTACATTCCATTGGGTGCGTTTTTCAAACAACGCAAAATAACTGAATTCCTGTTCAGCGGATTCCATTTTTTTTTTACTTTACAGCAGTGATTCCCTTAGTATGCGCTCATGCCAGTCTGTTATTTTTTCCGTTAAAACGGTGTTTCCGCTGTGTTTATGCATTTGTTGTGAAACTTAAAAAGTGATTCTTTTGTGATATACGCTCATGCCAGTGTCGGAGAGATTTCTTTTTTCCTGTTAAAACGGTGTTTCTGTTGTGTGTGTGTGTGTGTGTGTGTGTGTGTGTGTGTGTTGTGAAACTTAAAAAGCAAGGTGGGGAGAGGAAGGAGGAGTGTTACTGTGTAAAACGAGGCGAGGGAAGGGGCTAATTCCACACACGCGCGCGCACACACACACACGGCGCCTGCGCGCACCAACGGAAATACTTATCTTTTATTTTTATTTGTACTTTTCTTTTTTAAAGATAAAGTGCAGATTAATTTGTTTTATTTTTATTTTATAAATTGTATTAATAATTATGTATTTATTTTTGGGGCTGTGGAATGAATAATTTGAGGTTTCATTATTTCTTATGGGAAATGATTTGGTTTACGGGTGTTCTGGAACACGAGCCCACTTCCGGAACGAATTATGCTCGTAATCCAAGGTTCTACTGTATTTCAATTAATGTTTCAGAAACCTGCTTTATTTTTTATCTCAAACGAAGCCCTTTTTTGTTTGTGGGAGGAATCTGAGTATATAGGTGTGAACAGCTGAAGGCAATAGGAGACCTGGTGAAACCTGATGTTACCTGAGCCAGGTGTGAATGGGTCCTACATATCCATGAAAAGTCATAGATTATTCAGTGTGAAACAGAGGTTCTGCTGAAAAAAGTTAGGTACATGAGTCACTTTATCCCAAATAAAAGGTCTTTCTGAGTGTTATAATTTAGTTGTTTTGCTATGGACACGCACCCAACACTTTCATGAACAAATTTCTGTGTTCTAAACAATCTGCCAGGTTTGTTTATTCTTCTTTTTCTCTGTTTTTCTGCTAAAGTTTGAAATTGTATTTTTTTTATGTGTGCAATTTAACACAAGTTTAAAAGTTGCACATGAATCTGACATATTTACATCAGCAACATTGGAAGCCCAGTTTGTGCTCTACATAAATAAGGGAAAATGTATTAGCTACTATATTGGTAAAGATTTGAAATTTACACAAATTTAAGAAGAGCGCTGAATCACTGCACGTCTTCAAAGAGGCCTCAGACCCCTAAGGGTTAAATGCCCAATATTTCTAAGTTCAGTGTGAAACATGATGGAAAGATTATCTTTGATTGCTTTACTGACCTAAAAAAGTCACGAGTGTCGATGTTTTATTGTTCAGAATAACATAAAGTTGTAGTATGCCGGAGCAATACTTGGACTGCCTGCTTCATGTCTGAAACAATTACCTAAAAGGAACTCATTTTAATGTCCCAAACATGTGGGAATCACTTGGAGTGAGGTCAGTCAATAATTGACTGCCAAGTTCCTGTAATTTATAAATGGTGTCGGTGAATGGTTGGGGTTTCAGTGCCCATTGACAGATTGCAGCTCTTCAAGTTAGTGACAAGTTATGCATCTTTCACACACCTACATTCAAGAACTGCCTTTATTACATACTTTTAATGCACACAACTATTTTAGCGAGTGAGCAAGATGGATTGGTTCAGATGTTTTTGGGCTTTACCAATAGATCACCATTCATGCTCATTTGCTAAAACAAGATGAGCTTTTATTTAAAAACTTGTTTTTTAGCATCCATTCTAATTTTTTTTTTTTACTTAGTTTTTTATATTTTTTTTTTATTAGACAAACCGTTGCTCGAGTGGCACAGCGGTAACAAGCTTGCCCTATCATCTGGAGATCGCAAGTTCGAATCTTGCTGTTGAGAGTCTAGAGAGAGCTAATTGGCCTGGCACTCAGGGAGAGACGGAAGGCATTTACACCTGTGAGTGGCCACGAGCGGATAGAGCTATTCTTCGATTGTTTGCCTGCTCTCAATTAGGGGTGCTCCGATCAGGATTTTTGGGGCAGATCTCCGATCATTAGAAGCTGTATCGGCCGATCACCGATTACAGGGTCTACTCAATGCCTTATCATGTAGCATTATTTATTAATTTACCTTGTTAGATATAGTTTAATTATTGAAATTAGAAGAAGAGGAATATCATGAATTGACAACTGTATTTATTGGCAAGCAACATGTGCAACACGTCAACTTAAAACATAGCAGCCTGTGGTTGGTTAGTAATTGGGAACAGCTTAGAGCTTGACAAATACAACTTTCCTGTAAATTGTATAAAATTTAATTAAATAACAGACAAGTAGGACGTGAGTCGCTGGAAGTTCTGCAAGGTCTGCAAGCATCCGTGAGGGCCGCCAAAAAAATGTTCATGTTTATTTTTTCGTGTTTAAAAAATTAAATTAAAATTTTCCGCGAAGAAAGATGGAAACGTAATCACAGCGGGAAAACTTGCGGTGAATCATGATGACCCGTACTTGGTCACTGTGCGAAACCGCGGAGGTGAGATAGGGATATTACCACCAGCTGAGTGAGTGGCGGCGCGCGAGTTTCTGAGCCTCTCTCGCTCTCTTGGCGCTAGCCAACTTTGAAAACTGATCGTGTTCCTTTACGTGACTAACCTTCAAATGTCTGAGGTTCGTGGTGTTAAATTGCTTTGGGTGCTTCTGCCTCGAGGAATTGTCTTGTTACACAGGTTGCCGATTGCTAATGTATTGTCTTTTTCACACAACATGTGGAATTACCAGACCGGTGAAGCCATTTTAACAGCGCGCAAAACAAAATATCCCGCGAGTTTTGCGTCATCTGATCGGCTTCTCTATATCGGCCATTATAGGGGCTGCCGATCAAATGTCCCAAAGCAATTATTGTTCGATTATGATCGGAGCACCTCTACTCTCAATGGTGCGTGAGAAGTAGTTCGGTTGATGCGTTTGGCTGGCATCACAGGGCTTGGAGGAAAAGTTTGATTGCCATTGTCCTTTCCTGACTGGTAGTCTTGATGGGGGAGTGCCCTACTGACTGGTGGGAATTGGCTGCAACTAAAATCCCAAGGAAAAAAATCGAAATGGACAAATTTTCATGATGGAATGTTAATTTTTTTATTTAAATTTTTTATTTTAAAGCATTATACTTGTGCTCTGGATAAACTGCCATGTCTTTGGAATAAATTATTTGGGATAAATTGGCTTAAAGCCTACCTTTTAGAATGCATTTAGAATGGTGTGGTAAGAACCCGATGAATTGTTTCTGAACAGGCATTTATATTCTCTTGCCAGAAGTTCATTATGTCTGAGCAGTAATTCAGTATTAGTTTTTTGTTTTAAGTACTTCTTAACTCGTATTAAAGCATTTGGATTGTGTTGAAACACATTTTAAGTTTTTAAAGATAACAAAGGAACACAATTCATCACACTTTGTTATAAATAGGTTTGCACTGATGCTGTGAACATTGCATCACCATTGTTATATAAACTTGACTTGGCCATGGATCTTGCTGATTGGTAAATGAGACCTACATTTATGGAGTTGTGCTCTTGTGTATAAATACTATTCTTAAAAAGGTATATTACTTCGTTTAATATTATGTTGTGTGTACAGTAGAACCTTGGATTGCGAGTAACAAGCAAGGTCTTGATATACGAGTAGTACACGTGCGCGTTGTCTGCATCACGTGATCACAACTGAGCCAATGTTTTTCCTCTCTCGTGCACTGCGGGATTGTGGGTAATCATCTTCAATGCTCAGGTCGAGTGTGCGTGCGTCACTTGTATAGTCAACATCTGTGCGCGCATGTCCTGTTTATTATAACATTGTGACCACATGTATGCACTAGAGCTGCACAATTAATTCGAGGGAAAAAGAAAAATCACAATCTCGATAAATACATACATTCGATTCTTTTCTGAATGACGTTGATTCACTTGCGTGTATTTCACTGCATTCAGATCATGCTGCATTTATGAGTTCACTTATTTACTTTGACGACAATCGCGGTGCACCATAAAACACTAGTAAATTACCAATCACGCTAGAGATTAGATTTAGTTACAGAACTCGATCACTTCTCACCTCTCTTCCTCATTAATGCGTTCTGCTGTCACTCACAAGAAGGTGGAGCTAAACATGCTAACCAGTAATCAGGATTTCCGGTTGTAGGCTGTTAGTTTCCTGCCATAAACTATTTTTCATTTTTGTTCACTTAAATTCTCACTTACTCCATCAAACTCACACTTGCATTGTTCTCGAATTGTGTTTCCTGATGTGCTCAATATCACAACACTGGCTGGAATTCAGCAAGCAATCGTAAGCTTTTTCTTGTGTTACATTGACAACCTGTTTGTTTAAATTCTTTCAATGCGTTGTGTCCGCTCAATTCGTATGATTGTGTCAAACACCTATGCGGTTTCACTCTCAGTGAGATGCGGCAATAGGCACTGTGAGTGGCTGCCTTCGAGCTTCCACGAGAACTGCTGTGAATTGCGATGTTACATTTTCTTCTCTTGTTGTGTTCATCATGGCATAAGTTGATTTATACATGGTAAATTTTACACACATGCTAAAAACTAAAATACATACTACTGTCTGATCAGAGACAGGCACATAAAGTTCTAATTGGGCTATAACTTAAAGTATTAGATACGTTAGAAACCTGCCGTGTTGATTCGAACTGTTACACAGACCATGAGAACAGAGCGAAAGCTACTGTGTATGTATACTGAGGAATATACTGCAAGTGTGTTAAGATTGAGCAATAAACCCTTTGACAGCAATAAATCCTACACTGTAAACTATGTGTTTAACAAACTATTCAAACTGCATAGTTGCTACTTATTACTAGTGTTGGGTATCGTTTGTTTTTTGTTTTTTTATACCAGTGCCAAATCGATACTTATAAATCGGTACCGGTGCCAAAACGGTGCCTGAACCGAAACTTTGCAAAAGCCACAAAATGATGGTGGACTCAAGAATACGTTTTTATTTAACAAAAAAAATTAATGCCTAAAAATGAATAATACTAATAATTAAAAGTTTAAGTACTAGCTGGAAAGCCATAATTATAAACCGAATCCATGTTACATTGGTATTTTACAAATCGTTTGACCATTTGTTAGCATGAACGCAAGATTTGCATTTTGTAATTAACATTACATTAGCCTACTGCTAACCTGCGGAAAGGCTGCTGACGTCATCATAATCGCTGGACTCCTTTTTGCTATGGTTGGTATGACTGAAGCTGGAATCATCTACACGGATAGTGCCAGTTATTGTCTGTAAGCTGTCACATACGGCGCATCCCTCTGCTTTAAGTTTATTCCGTTTGCCCTCAAATGTTTCATTAGATTTGACGTGTTTCCTCCTTTACACGCAACTGCTGTAAAACATTTACTTCACGTCGCGGGGTCGGAATCCTTTCTTGTGAAATATAGCCACACTTTTGACCGTTTAGTTTTAGGCATTTTAACGAAAGTTAATTTAGCAAGTTAAGATAGCGGTGGATCACCTGCTGACGTCAGAGCGAGTGTAACATTAGTGGCTGCGTTCACGCGCATGTCAGATGGTCTCATTTCCCGATGATTTGTGCTTTTTTCTTTTATCTAATAAACTTTTAATCTACAAAAATGAAATGGACAGTAACATTACTGCAACAATGTTTTGGATTTGTATTATCAAAGCTTTCCGAAGTCTTCAAGATTTTTCTAATTAAGGAAATAATAAATTTTTCCGATCATTTCTGACACGCCATGAATGCAGTATTTAAATCTTACTAGCGATCATGTGTGTTGATGAATCTAATGCTTATTACAACTGTGTCATCACAGCCCCAGAGAACAAATATATTAATCGACAGTTCAGGCATTTAAGTGGCACCGATATTCGCGTTCTGTTTTGATTCGGTACATACCGGTTCTATAAGTATTTTCGGTACCCAACCCTACTTATTACCTATTTTTTTTATGTATTATTGTTAATTTATAATATTATAATTATTAATCTTTAACAACGTTTTACTTTATTTACATTAAAATTTAAAACATAAATTTGTATTTTAATACAAGCGAGTTGAAAGTACTGTGTAGTCAACACTTTGTTTTCTTAAGTGCAGTCAATGTTTTTTGTTTTAAGAAAAAACAGTGAGAGAGAATCATGTGATTTTGAATCGTGATCTCAATTCCCATGAAGAAAAATTGTGATTCAACATTTTGTCACGAATCATGCAGCCCTAGTATGCGCGCATGTAAAACAAAAGCAAGCATCATTAGAGAGGTTCCTTGTTAAAGAAAGCAGAGATTCCCTTATACCCCTATCTCTCTCACGCGGTTTTCGTGCAGTGGCCTGAAGTAAGGTTCATCATGATTCACTGGAAGTTTTGGTGCTGTGATTATATGCGAAAAATTAAACGTTTAATTTTTTTTGCGGATGCTTGCAGAACTTCGCGGAACGTCATGTGACAAAATACATGTGACAAATGAAGGCTTCACTTATTGTAACCTATTGTTACTGTATAGGACACATCTTGTATATGCAACTTAAATGGTTCACATAGAACAAAATATAGACCTATGTAAACATTTTAACAAAAGTGATTTTATTGATTTTATTTTTTAAAGGATGTTTGACTTTGCATGAAAATGCCCTGCTCCCCTTTTTTTGTCACAAAGGTAATCAAGTATTGTCAACACTACATTATATTTATTAAAGCATTTTGATCTTTCTAGATGATCAGCAGAATCGAATATGTACACACAAAAAACTTCATCCACAGAGATATCAAGCCAGACAACTTTTTAATGGGCATTGGCCGGCACTGTAATAAGGTAAGTGTTTACTATCTTGAGACACCCTTGCATTTTTGGAGTATAATTTTCTTGGACAAACTAATATTCGTAATTGTATTTTTTTTTTTGCACTTGTAACTTGTTTTAACATGTACAGATATTCAGTATCCATTAATGTATTATGTATGTCTTACACAAATTCTTGGTAATTAAGTTGCTCAGGAATGTGCAGTAGTAACATGATAAATATGTGCTCGGATTCAGTTAAGGAAAGTGTTGGAGTGTCAGATAGTACCAGACACTTACATACAATTAATTTGTGTGTGTGTGTGTGTGTGTGTGTGTGTGTGTGTGTGTGTGTGTGTGTGTGTGTGTGTGTGTGTGTAAACACACACACACACAAAAAAACATTTTTTTTTTTTTTAGCTTTTTTTTTTCTTCTTTTTTTGCCCATATTACAGCAGGTCTTGGTATTAGGCAAATACATACCTCAGTCTAACAAAATATAACTTTCTTTTCACTGTGTGATTATTTCTTAAACAAAAATGTTAAATAAAGATTTAAAAAAAAACATTTGGCCAAGCCACTTTTAGCACTAATAACTTAAAGTAATTGTTTCTTGTTTTGGAGTATTTGTAGGTCATTTATAGGTTCTTCTTTACAACATTGCTTCCCTTCATTGAGGTCACAAAATGCCCAAGACCTGTGGCTGCAAGACGAGCCCAAAACATCTCTTCACCTAATTTACCATTTGATAGTGTTTGAGATGCTTCTGATAAAATGTTGTTTTTTTTTTGTGCTGAGAATTAAGGCCAAACAACTCCACTTAGTTCCAGAGCACATTCTTCCAGAAGCCTGTTCTTTTTAGATAGAAGAAATTTCTCCTGGCAACTCTTCCTTCGGTCGTCAAGTTGTCATGGACATTAAAATTTAATCAGTTTCTTTTTTTAAGTAAATAATGGCACACTGAAAAAATACATTTAGTCTGAGGTTGTAATTTGCCTTATACTAAAACAAAATACGATCAGATTGATTTTACACAAAAAATAGTTCCCTCTCTTCATTTTATCTTTGAACGTGTGCGCACACATGGGTGTACATGTCTGTCCATCACATCTAAAAGTGATATTTCAAGCCTTTTTTTTGTTTACAGCTCATGAAAATCAAAATCCAATATCTCAAAATATTTGATTTATTTATAGTTTGAGTAAATTACTGGCTTCTGACTTAACAGGTTTGCAGATGAGAAACCTTCAACCCAACAATACAGGGTAGTTGAAAGCAAATATGATCAACCTGATCTTCAGTAGCGTCTCTTCAAGCACCACAGGCTGATTGCCTCCATGCCATGTTGCATTGATGCTGTAATTTGTGCTAAAAGAGCCCCATCCGAGTATAGAGTGCATGAATAAACATTGCAAAGAATTTTAACTGATCTTAGGAAATATTGAGAATCTACATTTTTGATTTTCACAAGCTATGAGCTGTAATCATTCAAATTAAAACATTTTGAAATGTAATTCATCTGATCTTACACTCGTATGGATATAAATGTGTGTTTATCTTGGTTCTTAGTACTTTAGGAAATGTTTGCTATAAGTATCCAGTGGAATAGGTTAAATATGGATGGTGACTGCATTTTGCCCAGTGTGTGTGTGTGTGTGTTTGTGTGTGTAAAATGCAGAAAAAATTTCCTAACGTTGCCTGACTGTTTACTGTTTGAAATTGTTTGTGCCCTTGCAGACAGGCAACATTTGGCCAATTTAAAGCATGGTGTGGATTAAAAAAATCAAAAGTGTATGTTCAAATGTTTCCAGTGATGAACATAATGGTGGTCCATTTTACTAAACTCTTTAGCAATGCCTTTAACATTGTGGACAATGTTCTCTGAAATGAATGCCTTTACCAGTGTGTGTCTTTGTTAATTCTGGCCTTAAGTTTTATTCATGTTTGTGCTTGACCTTAAACTTTATCAGGCACTACATTTTGTCATTGTGAGATATTTTCAAAGATGGAGTGATATGATCTGCAAATGGCAATCCCATCTCCTATTTCTGAATAATAATAATAATATTCCTTACTCTTCCTCTTACTGTTAGTGTGTTTTTTCTTTTTTTCCTTCCCAAGTCATGTTGCTTTTGGTGCATTTGTTCGTTATCAAATTTGACCAAAATTAGTCTTGCTTGTTCTGTTGAGGCGAGTGTAGTTGCTGGCGTTTGTATACATTTATTTGTAGAAAGATTTTATTACACAGTTATACAGCCAACTTATTTCTGAATATGCAGAAATTGGAGTCCCTAAACTTAAGAATTTTCAGATTAAATCCTACTGAAAACTGCATGCACAGTTGAGGCGTTTGGGAGAAGTTGGATGAAAATGTTGAGCATTTACCATGTTTTGTTTCTTACCAAAATAACACCTTTGTTTTTTTATATATATATATATCATGTCTGATTTACTGGATATTAGAAATGTAAGCTAGGGTGCTAGGGTGAGGAGAATCGTCCTGCAGTTTTAGCTAAACTAAAATCAGTTCGTTCAGTCAGGTAAATGCAAATATATTAATGTTTACACACAACCCCTAAACATCAACCCACCTTTCCTGCACTTTTAAATTATATAAATGAAGTTTTCTACCCTCTTCCTTACTGAAGGTATTGGTTCTTATATTTCTTGCACTTTTTTTTAATGATGTTGACAATTTTTAGTTTATTTATTTATTTATTTTGTCATGTTCAATTGAAAGAGAATGACCATAGCAATTGCTTTTGTAATGGTAGTTGTCTGAGCTGGATTTGTTATCTTCAGATCCACTGAGCTTCCCCAAATTTTATTCTTGGTGTAGTTTAGCTTTTACAAGGTCAGTGCAAAACAATTGTTAAATATGTAGTTTGTAGTTAAAAACTTAGTTTGGTTCTCTTGCGGGCTTATGTGCATTTATTTCTTATTTAAAGTCTGTGCGCCATGTGTTTTTATTGTTATGCAGTTTTGCTGTCTCTTGTTCCGGTTTTCTAGGTTAATGGTTCATGTCTAAGCCTTGCTGGTTCATAAAGGATGGGAATAGGCTCCCCGTCTGTTCTTTTTCTTAGCCTTGCTGTTGCCTGTCTGCGTTGGCCATGTGGGGTTGTCCGCAATACTGTTTGATGTACTGCACCCTCTATTGTCTGTTTAGTGTTTAGAATCTCCAGTGGGGAAGAGGAAAAGAAGCTTGGCTGTTAGTTCTTCTCAGGACCCATCTTTCTCAGGATTAAACCAGGTCTGAAACTACAAACGCCTAATAATGCTGCCTATATATATATATATATATATATAAAACAGCAGTGAGTACATCCCTGTGCAATATCATTTAAATGTCAAAAGATTCAAATTTGCCTTGTTTTTGAGTTGAAAAGTAAAAAAAAAATCGCCTCTGTGTAAAAATTAGTTAGCTATACTGTTATATAAATTTTTATCAGCAAAGTCAGTAAAACGTTTATTGCTAAGATTAAAAGCTTTATTTTTTAATGGCAGATTAAATCCCTTTAGTAATCAGTATGGAAGATACCAGTGTTGGATAAATTTCTGGAGAGATGGTCTAGCGTTCTTCAGAAACAGTATTTTATCTTTTGGATGCAGGGATTATTTCTTTTTAACCTTTTACTGGCAAAATTTACTAGACTCCTCTTTGGACTTAGTCATATGGCAACAAATCAAAGAAATGGATAAAGTACTTGAGGTGTAATTGGTTTTGAGTCAGGTAACATATGTGGCCAAGTTATAGCTTTTCTATTCTCTTTTTAAGGACCTTTGACCTGTTACTCAGGGTGCTTTGTATCATCATGCTTGATCATTTCTCTTCTACCAAGCTTCTGGAGCCAGGAAGTCATCTTGTCAGACAGTATTTTGAAATATTCACAGGCGTTTGTGATGTCCTCTATGGATGTCTGCACATTTTTATGCCACTTCATGTCATCGCTCTCAGTCTTTGTGCTTTTTGTTAGAACTATGCAATTGTTGTGGCAGTCTTGGTCTACCCAAACATGCTGGACCTCAATTGAGCTGAGCATGTTTATATTGTACTCATCTGACAAAAGAATACACTCATAATATTTGTCAAGCTTTTTTTCTACACTGAGTCGTTATTGAGCTTTTAAATCCCCTGATAACCTTGGGGCCTAAAGCATTTTGGCATTAGTTTTTTACAGCTAGATTGTGAGAGTAGCTCACTGTCTGATAATTTTGAGAGGATGCCCAGTGTAGCTTTGATGAATGGTAATATGGCTTGTTCCATTTCTCTTGTTTAATTGCATATCTGACTTTTTTTCTCTTGTTGAGCCTTGCAGATAGATATGCAGATAGAAATAAATATGCATTATGCAGATAGAAATAAATATGCATTATGCAGATAGAAATAAAATTTAAGGAATGTTCTGGTGGTCACCGGTCATATGACATTTTTTAGCTAGGCAAATTAGATAACTATGGTGTACTGTTTGTGTTTAATGAAAAGAGTTTAACTAGTCAGAGGTGTAATCACAGTTTATACTTTGGGTACTGAATTTACAATGTCATTTTAAAAGACAAATTTATGTTCATGAGAGGAAATCATGTACTTGTCAGCTTGGCTCTAGTGCAGTTGATATTGTACAGGGGTGTACTCACTTCTGTTGTATACTTGTTAATGTATGTGCATATGTGTGTACAGTTCATCTAAAAAAAAAATTGGACTTGTTGAATTTCTTTTTGTAAATTAATTCAAAAGCTAAAACTTGTATGTTCTAGACTCTTTACATTAAAAGCTGAATATTTTTAGTCTTTTTAGTTTTAATTTCAATGGTTGAATTTAAATGGTTATGGTTTACAGTTAAATATTGGAATTTTTTTTTATTTTAGTGATTTCTATTTGTTCAGTCTAGTTCAGTACATGCAACAACATTCATGGAGAAGACTGCTATTTTGACTGTAGTCCAGAAGTTGATCAACACTCTCCACAAGGAGGGTAATTCACAGAAGGTCATTGCTGAACGTGCTGGATCTTTGCAGAGATTTGTAATGAAGCTTATTTATGGATGTTTGGCTGGAAGGGGAAAGTGTTTGATGAAAAAGGGTGCACAACGAAAAAGGAATGACCCTAGACTTAAGATTATCAAACAAAGCCAAGTCAATAACTTGGGTGAGCTTCAACTAGAGCCCCTTCAAACAGATGTATTCAGGAATGGGCTACAATGATTACTTTCTTAGTATCCATCACTTCTTGGGGCAGAGACAATGTCAGAAGTTTCTTATCTGAATTAAGGAAACAAAGAATAGGAACATCCAAAAAGTGATCCAAAGTCATCTTTATAAAGCTTTTGCCTTTCATTTGTAAATAAAGGTCCAAGATTCTGGAAGGAGAGGGAGAGGCACAGAATCCAAGTTGTTCAGTGTGAGATTTTCAGTTAGTGATGATTAGGGGTACTCTGTCATGTGTTATTGTTGGTCCACTGTGTTTTAGCAAATCTAATGTCATGACCGACATCTACCAGGAGATTTTAGAGGATTTTTGTTTTCGTCTGACCCAAAAATAAAGATGGGGTTGAAGGCCTTTGAAGCAACCTGGTCTGCAGTAATGCCTCACCAGTGTCACAGGCTGATCGCATCCATGCCATGCTGCATGGATGCGGAAGTTCATGTGGAAGTAGTGCCGACCACACATTATATGCATAAATCACATAATTTTCAGAAATTGAACATGTCTGTATTGTAAATCTTTTTTTGATTGGTTTTCGAAAATATTCAAATATTTTTCGATGCTGGATTTTTAATCTGATTTCTAAGCTGTAATGAAATTAAAACAAAGGCTTTGCATGTAATTAATCAGAAAATTAGTAAAACATTTAAAATTAAATTACAAGCAAAACTTTCCAAGAATTCTTGTTTGTTGAAATAACTGTATATACATAAATGCGTATACAAGGCACGTGTATGTCTACACAGCACGTAGACACACACACACAGACAGACCAGAATGTAAGCATCAAAAGTTTGGACACACTTTCTCATTTTTTTTCCATTAATACTGAAGACATCTAAACTATAAAATATCAAATATATAAGTATATAAAGTATCAAATTACATAGTAAATGAATAGTGTTCTATAATCCAGAATATTTTTTAGCTTTAACAGTTTTGTATACTCATGGCATTCTTTCATCAGATTCAGATAGTCACCTTGAATAGTTTTTAATTCACAGATGTGCCTTGTCCAGAATTTGTGACATTTCTTGTTTTCTTAATGTTCTTTAGACCGTTCAATTGTCTTCAGAAAAGGAAGGGTAGGCTGTTGGTGCTACTACAGCTACTGCACAAATTCTTATTATGGCAAGAAATACTCGATTAAGTAAAGACAAAAGACAGTCTATCGTTACTTTTAAGAAATTAAGGTATTTCAGTCTGAATAATCCTAAAGACATTAAATGTATTCCCAAGTGTAGTCGTCCAAGTTTATTGGAATGACCAACCTAAGAAACTGAATGTGTGGTTCCTACTGTTAATCATGGAGAAGGAGGCGAGATGGTGTGGGGTTCCTTTGTTGTTGACTTAAATTGTGGGCACACTTAACCAGCATGGCTACCAGAGCATTTTGCAGTGACATGCCTTCCTATCTGGTTTTCACTTGGTGATGCCATAATTTGTTTTCCAACTGGACAATGACCTCAAACAGATCTATTTCTTATGAAAGCTATTTGTCCATGGAGGAGAGTGAGGTCATCTGATGCAGCGCTCAATCACGTGATCTAAATCATGTTAAGATGTTTTGGGACAAGTTGGACCAGAGTGTAAAGAAAAAGCAGCCAACAAGTACTCAACACCTCTGGGAATTCATTCAAGATTCTTGAGTAGGCTAACTGAGCGAATGCAAAGAGGTCATCGAAGCAAAAGTGCTCTGCTTTGGAGAAGCGAAAATGATAAAATTCCAGGTTAACACATTGTTGTTAACTACATCATTCTTTGTCCTAATTTCAATATCATTGTTTTTTTTGTTTTGTTTTTTTTTTCATCATTGTAAATGAACAGTCAGTAAGAAGGTATGTCCAAACCTTTCATGCATTGTATACAGTCGTGGCCAAAAGTTTTGAGAATTACATAAATATTGGAAAGTTGCTGCTTAAGTTTTTATAATAGCAATTTGCATATACTCCGGAATGTTATGAAGAGTGATCAGATAAATTGCGTAGTCTTTCTTTGCCATGAAAATTAACTTGATCCCGAAAAAAACTTTCCACTGCATTTCATTGCTGTCATTAAAAGACCTGCTGAGATCATTTTAGTAATCGTCTTGTTAACTCGGGTGAGAATGTTGACGAGCACAAGGCTGGAGATCATCAGGCTGATTGGGTTAGAATGGCAGACTTGACATGTTAAAAGGAGGGTGATGCTTGAAATCATTGTTCTTTCATTGTTAACCATGGTGACCTGCAAAGAAATGCGTGCAGCCATCATTGCGTTGCATAAAAATGGCTTCACAGGCAAGGATATTGTGGCTACTAAGATCGCACCTAAATCAACATTTTATAGAATCGTCAAGAACTTCAAGGAAAGAGGTTCAACTCTTGTTAAGAAGGCTTCAGGGCATCCAAGAAAGTCCAGCCAGCGCTAGGATTGGATCCTAAAGAGGATACAGCTGCGGGATCGGAGTGCCACCAGTGCAGAGCTTGCTCAGGAATGGCAGCAGGCAGGTGTGAGCGCATCTGCACGCACAGTGAGGCGAAGACTTTTGGAATATGGCCTGGTGTCAAGAAGGGCAGCAAAGAAGCCACTTCTCTCCAAAAAAAACAAACATCTGGAACAGATTGATCTTCTGCAAAACGTATGGTGAATGGACTGCTGAGGACTGGGGCAAAGTCATATTCTCGGATGAAGCCTCTTTCCGATTGTTTGGGAAAATCTGGAAAAAGGCTTGTCCGGAGAAGAAAAGGTGAGCGCTACCATCAGTCCTGTGTCATGCTAACAGTAAAGCATCCTGAGATGCTCACTCTCAATTTTGCCCAAAAACACAGCCATGAATAAAGAATGGTACCAAAACACCCTCCAACAGCAACTTCTTCCAACAATCCAACAACAGTTTGGTGAAGAACAATGCATTTTCCAACACAATGGAGCACCGTGCCATAAGGCAAAAGTGATAAAATGTCATGTAATTGTCGATAAAAGCCTTTGAAACGTATGGAGTGCTTGTAATTATATTTTAGTACATCACAGAAACGACTGAAACAAAGATCTAAAAGCAGTTTAGCAGCAAACTTTGTGAAAACTAATATTTGTCATTCTCAAAACTTTTGGCCACGACTGTGTATTATTTTGTCACAATTTTTTTTCCACCTATTAAGACATGCACTCCACTTAACATCTAAAGGTGTGCTGTGGTATCTTGCAGAAAAAGGGAGTAGTAGATCCTGTAAGTCCTGTAAATTACACAAAACTTATGAGTAGTCTTGGCATCTACAGCAAGCTGCTGTGACTTTATTAATTTTTTTGGTTTGTTTGTTTTGCAAATAGAAATAAATATTTAAAAAACTTTGCTTATGATTAACAGTATATTTGACTCTCTTCTTCCTACAAATACAGAGCTGAAATTTGAAAATATTCTTACATGTTTAAATGTCTTATTTGTTTAAATCTTAATGTTTTCTAGGTATGAAATCTCTTGAACTAATTAGTCCGGTGTTGTAACGAAGTTTTTAATAAAATTATATATATATAAAAAAAAAAGTTAAACTTTTTTTCAACCACGGAATTTAGTCATCTGGCTCAGAGATGAAGTAACAAAGTATACCAAAATATTTGTAAAAAAGTATCTTGCCAATCAGCAATCAAGTGAAAGCTTTGGCAGATGGAAAAAGTGGTTTCCACAAGCTGTAAACCATTATGCCTAAAAAACAGGAAAACTAAAGCATGCCGTTTGTCCAACGCTACTGTCTGTGAGCTGAAGCATACCATGTTATTTCATGGTGAGGGAGCATACAGTATATGGTGCCAAAGAACCAGTTGCTTTATATTTATTTAATGTCTGACTTCTGGAAGAAAAGAAGCAGGCTAAATTTAGAATTGTACAGCCGGATGCTGTACTCATTACAGGTGACCTGACGCATACTTGGAGCAAACAATGTTCAAGACAAAGTCGAATGTCTGCAATGATCAAGTCACATGACCTCAATTAAAGTGGGGAATGTATTGCTAAAGGGCACAATAAATGGCAAAATGCTTAATATTATTAATTACAAATAACTTGCAACAAGTATTAATTCAAGTTTAGGTTATAATTATTTAAAAAAAATTTAGCAACTTGTATATTTGAAGTCATTCATATACATGCAACTTGGCTGAATACATTTAAACATTTTTACATTAATTTTTTTGTTGGTTTGTTTTTTTTCCTAACATTTAATCCTCAACATTTAATCTAGAATAATAGATAATTTATTATTTATTATCCTCACATAATATATGAAATATTCACATATTTCAGCTTTAATTCTTTATTCGCATTCCCAGTGGGTTTGACGTTTACACGGTTAGTATTTGGTAGCATTGCCCTTAAATTATTCTATAAGCTTCTTACAAAAAGGTGCTGGAATTTTGGCCCATTAACTTCTGGGTTGATGTCTTGAGATATTGCTTCAGTATAGCCACTTAATCATCTTTCCTATTGTTGCCATTTATCTATCACAACATTATGCTGCCACCCTCACACTCCACAGTAGGGATGGTGTTATTTGACTTGCAAGCTTTCGTCATTTTTATAGATATATATATAGCAATATATAGCAATGGTCATAATGAGAAAAATATTTTGTTTGATCAGACGATTTGATGTAACATTGGGTCAGGGGTAGCTCTTAAGGCATTGGACTACGGTTCGGAAGGTCCCAGGTTCAAGTCCCACTACCACCAAGTTGTCCCTGTTGGGCCAATGAGCAAGGCCCTTAACTCCAACTGCTCAGATGTATAATGAGATAAAAATGTAAGTTGCTCTGGATAAGGGCGTCTGCCAAATGCGTAGATGTGGAAACAAAGCGGACATTTCTCCCAAAATCAAGGTCCTTTTTTTCCGGCTTTAGCCGCAAACCATTTTTAATGCCAGTTTTCAAGCAATGGCCCCTTCCTTGCTGAACACTTTGGCTACACACTTTATTTTGTCTGTAGATAATTTTGTATCTCTAGTGTCTTCACAACGTTGTGTGCTGTTTTTTCAGTGGTTATTTGTGCTTTTTGTATCAAAGTACTAATCTCTGTATTGTTTATACAGATGATCCCAGTACCTTAAGGTGTGTTATGTATATATGCGTGTACACACACGTACATACACGTACACTATATACATACTCACTGTGCATTATATACAGTCAAGGCCGAAATTATTCATATCCCTAGCAAATTCTGACTTTTATTCAACCAGCAAGTTTTTTTATATGTCCGGAAATGTCATGGGCTTCTCCCAAAAGATGATAGGACAATGTACAAGAGACATCGTTGTGGAAAATATTTCTCAGCTTTTATTTACATTTGAACAAAAAGTGGCATGTCCACAATTATTCATACCTTTTGCAAATGGTCACAGTCTGTGGGGAAAATCCAAAGTTCTATACCATTTCAAATAGTACAAGCTTTTCTAAAGCATGCCAATTACCCTGATTCATTGGGAAAAGCTGTTTTACTCAACTCAACAGGTGAAAAACAGAAGCTCTCTGCTGTTGGTTTGTGGACCGTCATGGCTAAGACAAAGGAGGACCTGCTGCTGCGCATTGTGGCTGCCCAAAAGTCAGGAAAGGGTTATAAGACCCCCCCCCCCCAGTCATGAAAAAGAAGTACATCAACATTCTCAACATCTGGCAGTCTGCAGAGAAACTTGGCCTTGGGCACCAGTGGACATTTCAGCACGACGACAACCCAAAACACACAGCAAAAGACAAACATTAAGGATTTTCAGTCCTGACTTAATTCCAATTGAGAAGCTGTGGAGGGAGTTAAAGATGAGGGTGATGGCAAGGAGACCCTCTAAATTGAAAGAGTTGGAGCTCATCACTAAAGATGAACGGGCTAAAATACCAGTGGAGACATGCAAAAAGCTGGTCAGCAATTATAGGAAGATTTGATGTACATCCACACATGTATACACACAAACATGTACACACACATACGCAGTTAAACCTTGGGATTGCAAGTATAATTCGTTGTGGAAGCATGCTTGTACATTACACATTCTATTATTTATCTTATTTATTATCAAATCTACCTATAATTGCTGACCAGCTTTTAGCATGTCTCCACTGGTATTTTTGCCCATTCATCTTTAGGGATGAGCTCAAACTCCCTCAGCCCATAAGAAATAATGGAAATTCATTCCACAGACCAAAAATATTCATATTTTAGTTAATACAAGATATAAAATAGTTAAAATAGTTAATACAAGATATAAACTAAAAATGCAACAAGTATAACAAATTAACCTGCACTTTACTTGGGAAAATAATTGTGACTGGTGTTTAAACGAGAGCAGGAGGGCAACGGTGTAGGATGGCTTCACACACACACTACTTCTAAACTGATTCATCTCCCACACTGCTACAGCCTTTTTTAGCTTATTTTTTTCTCTTCAGGGGAGCTGTTTTTGCAGTACAGTTACTAAAGAAAAGTCACTAGACTTGGACACAAAATAAATAAAAAAATTGCTTTACGCGCACACACTCAGTCACAAACAGTAAAGTATATGCATACTATAGTACTTGTATATCAAATCTTGCTAATTTAACAAGTCAAAATTAATTTAATCAAAATGTAGGCATTTTGCTCATCTTACAAAAGGCTCGCAGACCAAGTTATTCGCAACCCAAGGTTTCACTGTATAGCAGAAGTGGAAAGTAACGAATTACATTTACTTGCGTTATTGTAATTGACTAGTTTTTTGTGTACTTAAGTAAAATTATTTATATATATTATATATAAGATTTTAATAAGTATGTTTTGTTTAAAGTATTGTACTTCGCTACAAAATCATAATTCGTTAATGAGTAAAAAAAGAAATAAGTGAAAAATTAAAAATAATAAAACTAATGCAACAGGGACGGGAAAAAATTGCACCCTGGAAACCACTGCACTGATTGATGGGCGTGGAAAACAATCGCGCTATTATTCACAAGAATGATGGAGACAGGAAACAGATGCCAGTGATGCAGACCCAGCTGAAAGCGAAATGGCATCAAATTCTGAAGCAAACCCCTGGCCATTGTAACAGCCACTACTATGTTGTATACCATATTATATGTGTATGCATGTTGTCCTTTTAAGAGTTGCCGCCCCTCCCCCAGTGTGCGCTGCGGAGGTGTGTGCGTGAGGAGAGAACGGAGTAGAAGCTCTATTCTTTTACCCTTTTTTTTTAAACATTTACTTTAAGTTTAGTATTATAATTTTGTGACTCTGAAAGAGGGTGATAAAGGTTTTGTGCTGAACATTATTCATGGCTCTGAGCTCGGTAACTTTGAGTAAATCTTTAATGAGCTACTTTTTACTTGAGTAAATTTTTATAATGGTAACTACTTGTACTTCAGTAAAATTTCACTGAAATAACAGTACTTGTGAGTACAAAAGTTTATTACTCTTTCCACCTCTGCTTTAGTGTATACATGTCTGAATTTTTTGTTGCGTGTATGTAACATGTTGGTACGGTGTGTTTCAAACACGAAAATAACATTAATTTTTTTAAATAAACTATGCAGGATTGGAAAATTTCAAATTTAAAGGCACCTATTTCAAAATTAAAGTTGTGGAAATAGACATTTTCTTTTGCCCGCCACTAATTTAATATGTTCTGTTTCATCTTTTCATTTAATTTTATCCTTCATAACCATTTAGACATTGTTGCATAACCTGTCGTGTGTGTGTGCACCTTCCATTATTGAACATGATTTTTCTAAAACCTTTACTTTGTTTCCTGTGCACCTTCCATTATTTAAGCATGCTTTTCTAAAACATTTTTAAATATTAATTTCAATGATGCTACGTGTCATTTCTTGTTTAACACGATGAACACACTGTATTTACAATAATTTGCTTACATGTTTGTCGTTCTTGGCAGATCAGACACTTTAATCAGCCACAGTGTACTCAGTAACATCAAGTGTCATGGTCAACCATTTTCAAGTGGAATGATGCAGCTATTTAAAATTTGTTTAATTTGAAATGTCCAAATGGCCTTCATTGATTTTGTGACCCCAAGCCTCCAGTTCATTACTTTTACAGATTTATAATATAGGAATGCTGTAAAGTAATTGCATTATGTGAGAAACATGTATGTGTAACTTAAGACCAAAGTAGCCAGTCACTTGTGTGTTAATTATTCTGGTGCTGGGAGGTGTGTTAAAACCTGATATGAAGAGTAGCCTGGTTTGTACTTTGTCTATGCAGAAACTATGCCAACATAGCATTTGCATATGCATAGTTGCTGTGCAAATGTCTGTCTGTCAGGTTTCCAAGTCAAACTGTAAAATGTTTAGTTGTTGATTGCACACCACGCTAAATAAGCACTGCTCATTAAAAAAGGGGATTTCCATGACCTGTATTAAATCAAAAAGTCTGACCTTACAATTGAAAGTAGGGAGGTGCATAGGGGGGCCACTTAAAATAAATGCTGCTTTTTTGTAAAGCTTACATCAAGAGATTATATTATATTATATCATTAATTTAGTTTAAATAATCAAGAGGAGGAGAAAGTGAAGTAAAAATGCATGCATCCAAACATATACTGTACTTAATACAAAACACAAAATAATACAAGTACACCTTACACCTTCAGATGACGTGCAATGGGAATTTAAGATGACTTTTTCAAATGAAGTCTTCCAGATTGGGTAGCAGAATTGAAGATGCTTTATCAAGAGAAATAAGTTCACAAATCTATAGTTGCTAACAGCATTACAGCCTTGTACCACTGCTGTGTATTTGTCTATTTTGTTTATTTTAATTCAGGTTTAGTCTAGGTTTAATCTACGTTAATACTTCTACTTTTATTTTTAACAAAGTCAAAATACATTGTGTAAATTTCAAGTGTGTATGCGTGATGTATATTAAATGAAAGCATATTATTTTCCCTTACACTGTTCACTGTATATATTCAAGAATTGACTGGAACACAGATTTTAATTTAAAATATCGGTACATGGTGATCTAATGCAGGTATTAGAATAAAAATATCAATCAAAGAACAAAACCTAAAGATATAATAACTAATATTTCCATTTTCTTTTTGTATCAATAACAATATTATATAAAAAATGTGTTTATACTCACAGCATGAATATGTAGTCATAACACTGCTGGTCTAGCCAAATTTCTTTCCAGATTTATTTTTCTTCCTAGTTTCAGTCTACAGTTAGTTTGCTAAGGTGAAATTCAAAGATGAACTTAGAAGGTATTTTTTTAACTTTTGCAAATAGTGGAACATCGGATTGCGAGTACCTTGGTCTGCAAGATGAGCAAAATTTTATAATAAATTTTAACTTGATGTATGCCAAGACCTTGCTCATTTAAATAGTATGCATGCACTTTGTCTACTGAGTGTCACGTGATCACAACTGAGCCAATGGGTTTTCTCTCTTGTGCTGTGGGATTATGGGTAATCATCTCCCATGCTCAGTCTCACTGCGTGTGCGTCACTCGTATAGTTAACATCCATGCATGTGTACTGTTTACTATAACATTGTGACTACGTGTGTGCGCATAAAGCATTTTTTTTAATTTTGTGGCCAACTGTAGTGACTGTTCTTTAGTAATTGTACTACAACAGCTCTTGAAGGAAAAAAAGGTTAAAAAGGCTGTAGTATTGCTCAATATCAATCTGTTTGCCGACAATGCAACGTCACATTTTCTCGAAATCCTCAAAAGGAGGCAAAAGCAAGCAAGTATCATCAAAGAGGTTCCTTGTTAAACAAGTTTCCTGACAGAATGGTGTTTCCATTGTCTGTATTTGTTTTTGTGCATGCACATGTGTGTTTGTACACGTTTGTGTACGTTTGTGTTAAAGTTGTCCTACACAGTAGCCTCCCTGCTCCTGCTTCTTCTCTCGTCTAACACAAGTCATGATTCTTTTCAAAAGTAAAGTGCAGGTTAATTAGTTTATTTTTTACTTTTATATTTTGTGTTAATTATTTTTATATGAATGTGAATAGAGTTTTCATTATTAATTTTGGGGAAATTCACTTTGATATTTGAGTGGTTTGATATACAAGCATGCTTCTTGTAGCAGTCCAAGGTTTAACTGTACATTATTTTCACATGTTTTTGAAAAACATTGTTTATATCCCGAGTATTGCTTTACTGGAACGTTGTGACATACTTGTGGAGTTTTTAGTTTTTATTTTTTAAATATCCTACTTTTAATTAATTTGGAGGTGATCTAATGCAAAGTTTATTTGTTCAATCATTGTACATGTTCCCTAAGACTTCACCAGTCCCAAAACGACTTAGTGTCTTTTGTTCATATTTAAAGAGGCAAGTGAAATAGGGGTTCATGTTTAGGGGTTTATTTAACATTATTGTTCTTATCGTTTCTTTGCAGTTGTTCCTCATTGACTTTGGTCTGGCCAAAAAATACCGGGACAACAGGACACGACAGCACATACCCTACAGAGAAGACAAAAACCTCACAGGCACAGCACGCTATGCTAGCATCAATGCACACTTGGGGATAGAACAGAGGTGCGAAGACACTACACTCTCACCCAAATCCATATTTTTAGAAGACATGGTTATATTAAGTGTTTTTAATTAGCATTTGTAGTCATTTAAAAAGTATGGTAAACTTTTCAGTTTAAATAGGATTAGTACTATGCATGCTGTTTAGCAATTGTGTAATGTTTGTCTAAATGAGAACATCGTTTCAATGAGTATTGATTTAAGAAACATTATTGACATAAATTTTTAAAAGGTTCATATGGTCATAAGAATCATGGCATTTTCAGACCTGGAAAATTTGTGTTTTTTAAAAAAGCATGTTTAAAAACATTTTGAATTGAGACTTGGTGTTTCAATAACGATTGCTTGAGCATTTGCGTGTAATGAGCTATGTGTAAAAGTAATTGAAGGGTTGGCCTGTGTGTGGCTAATGCAATGCCAGGCCAGAAAAAAAGTTACACATTTGTAACTTTTCATTGGGGAAACTTTAGTTTTTCCTTCCCGTCGTGAAGTTTATGAAATATCACAGCGTTAATTTTTCTCTAAGATCTTTTATTGATGGGGGAGGTGGAGTAGACTGCTTCTTCTGTTCTTATGTGCTCTTCTCCAGCACATCTCATAAATTCTCAAACAGGGTAAGATCTGTACTCTGTAATGGCCAGTCCATGTGTGAAAATGTCTCTTGTTCCCTCAGGCGCCTGAAGTTCACAATTTGATCCAGATATATCTTTGCCTGTCATCTTGAAACATACCCATGCCATCATGAAAGAAACAAATCTGTTGATTGTAAAAACCTGATCATTCAGTATATGTAGATCATCAGATGTATTTCCTGAATAATCAGGATATACAGCTCATCACCTGTCCTAATTTTTTGGGCACATAACATTGCTGAACCTCGACCTGACAAACGGAAGTAACCCTATACCATTACTACTCCCACAGGCTTGTACAATGGGCACTAGGCATAATGGATTCATCAATTCATCTAATTCCCTTCTTAATCTGATGGGGGTAAATCGGACCACATCAGATGCATAAGACCAATTTGAGGATAGGATATGTCAGGACATGGTTGTTTAAAAAGTGAGAAAGTACTCACTGCATCAGCTTGTGTTAAATAACTTGTTGGCAGCTGAAACATAACCACTCCAGTTATTATCCAACTGAGAGCTCTTAACTCTTGGTGACTTATTATTATTTATTGTGCAAAGTATGTTTTTTTTTTTTTTTTTGCTTTAGTATTGCAAAGTATTTTGTTTTTGGCATTCTTAGCGTCCGTGAGTAAACATGTTACAATGAATGCCAAAATGAGAAAAAAGAAAAACAAAATGTGATTCTCCTCAAAATGCAGTTATATCAGTCACCTTAATCAGCCATACATATTTTTGTGCATGGTCTTCACAAATACGCAGAGCGCAAAGGGGGAACTTGGCATCATCAACCTCTTACACAGGAATAGCAATTGATTTTGTACAAAATAATCTTGTTTAAATATTAACAAAACCATAGTAAGGTCATATATGAGTACATGGTCTAAATAGTTTTTTAACTCTTTACATTTAAAAAAGCATAAAGCATTATTGAAAGAGAATACATATATTTTAATTAATTTTATTTTAAAAGTTATGAAAATGTTTAAGCACAAAAGGTTTTTCAAAGAGGAAGTCTTTGAAAGCAAAATATTAGTGTTTAGCTTTGTTACTGCTTTAGTTAAAGGCCAATTTATTTACTTTATGCTTACAGTAAATTAGTGCTATTTGATTATGCCACAAAATAGTAGAATAATTTAACACAATTATTCATAGATTTTGAAGACATGTTTTATAAAAAAAATAAATAAATAAAAAAAAAAACATTTAAAAAGTTGCCTGAACAGAATTTTAGTATGAATTGCAATGGATCATAAAACTCACAATTCAAATTGTATGATGGCTTTTGCATCATAGACTGAATTATTTTTCAGATCAACAAAAAATGCATTGAGAGCATATCCTGTGAACTGTAGCAGAAAGACTATACCTCTCCTTGTTCATACAAATTATTCCATTTAAAACCAGCAATTTGTGGTCAATTATTCAACGCTGGATACAAATAGCAAAAAACCATGATGCATACTATTTTTTTGTAGTTTGTAAAATGCAACTGAAGTTGAAGTCTTTAGAGAAAGTCTCTTTAAGCTGTTAATCTTGCTATATGCCTTTTTCTAACGTAATTTAATTGAAAACACATTCATTACATGTAGCATCCCTGCTGCTTGTGCCACTATTGCTCTGATACTTTTTCCCTTCCAGTCAACTTTCCATGAATATGCCTTTTATAGCACTTTATGAATAGCTAGCTATGACATGTGGCTTACCCTCCTTGTTACAGGGTGTCACTGATCATTTTCTGGAATGCTGTCAATTCAGCAGTCCTCCCCCTGATTGTTGTGTATGTACTGAACTAAACTTAGATACTTAGTATTTATAATCAGTTACTCAAGCCCAGAATGAAATATTTGAGTACTAATACTGGATTTTGAGTTTTATTTGTTTTTTATTTAAAAAAATAATAAATAAATCAAAAACTTTGCAAACCCTTCATACTTAGGAGTTTTCCGGGGCTGTCTTGGCTGTGCCACATGTGGTGATCGATTTAGTGATTTCCAGATTATAGGGTAAAAATTTTCTAACCAATCAGAAATTAGTTTAGTCAGCAGTACAGAAATGCTTCAGTTGTTTACTACTCGGTACGGATTTTCAATATCTAGCACATTTTTGACAAAGATTTGAATATTGCATTAATTCTAAGATAATTATCCACTGTGATTAAATAATTATTTACTTAGTTTGAACGAGTTTCTGATCTCTGCCTGCAGGCAGATGTGCTCCCTAAACTGCTTGATTTAAATATGGTTTAATTAATCCTGGAGAAATGTTGCTTGCTTACCAGCCAAACAAATAAAACCCTACCACACCACCCACTTGAGTGCTCCCCAAATTCATGGACACAGATTGCCAAAGCCACCAAAGGTGTACTTTGAAGTTACAAGCTACATTTTTAAAATTTCAGGAGCACTAAGTTAAGATTCACACCAGCATTGGATGAATTCCCATAATAACTAAAAAGGTCTGTATTGAACAGTCACAAACTCGCACAAGTGATGAGCCATTTCACGTTGACAAACACGCTCCACTATATATTTAGTTAAATATATATGCACAGTGTATATATATGTACAGTATGTCACAAAAGTGAGTACATCCCTCATCTCTGCAAATATTTAGTTATATCTTCTCATAGGACAACACTGCATAAAAGCACTGACTCTTTGACACAATGAAAAGTAGTCAGTGTAAAGTTTGTATAGTAGTGAAAATTTGTCCCCTCAAAATAACTAAATACAGCAAATAATAGCTGAACCCCTGGCAACATAAGTGAGAACCAAATCGAAGTTTTCTGTGAGAAATAATAAACTCAAATTATTCGTTCAACAGCCCCAAAAAATAATTAATACAAAATAAAAAGTAAAAATGAAATAAATTAACCTGCACTTTACCTTTTAAAAAAAAATAAATAAATAAAGGAAAAATAAATCCCGACAGAAGTGTTTCCGTTTGTGTGCGCAGGCGCTGTGCATGTTTGTGTGAGAGAAGCTGAAGTAAGAAGCCCCTCCCCTCTCTCTTCTTATCTTACCCTTCCTCCACTTTCTCACATGTGCTCACAGAACGGAAACACTGTTTTATCAGAAAAAATAAACAAGAAATGTCTCTTGCTACACACTAATGGAATCAGTGATGTAAAGTAAAAATAAAACAAATTAACCTGCACTTTACATTTTGAAAATAATCTCGACAAAGCAATGTTTCTGTGTAGAGCAGTGTGTGTGAGAAGGCAAAAGGAAGGGAGGGGTGTCTGGGAGGGAGGGGTGTGAGTGCAAGAGAGAAAAAACATTGGCTCAGTTGTGATCATGTGACACTTGGTGTCAAAACAAGAAGCGCATGCGTGATACATGATGCTCAGTACTTGTGAACCAAGACTTGTTCTTTTTCCAAGTCAAAATTTATTAAAAATCTTACGAGTTTTATGCTCATCTTGTGGAACACTCGCAAAACGCTTTACTCGCAATCCGAGGTTCCACTGTATATACTTTCCCTCCATTTCTGGCTGTTTTTTGGAATGTAGCTCAACATGAAATGTTACTCCCCAAGGCTTGCTCCCTCTAGTTATGATTTGCTTCTAAAGCTTCTTTTGCAGTTCCGGTAGAACAACGATGTTTCTCATTTGCTGTAACATGACTGCATGTTATGCCTGTGTGCACAACAGCCTTTGATATCAATTACTGCACCTTTAACTAATTAGCAATTCATCAAAAATTTGTAGATTTGACAGATTTTATGTATTTTATCACATGTTCATATAGGTGTATATATTGTTTTATAAATCCTATCCTAATATTCAATATGTATTAAATACATTTGTTGAATTAAATTATTTTGTCTTTACCAGTCGTCGAGATGACATGGAATCTCTAGGCTATGTGCTAATGTACTTCAACAGAACCAGTTTGCCCTGGCAGGGACTGAAGGTAAGCTCATGAGCTGTTTACAGGTTAAAATTATTTTCTTC
>QNUK01000978.1:135000-159503 GCA_013621035.1 Clarias magur
TCACTTCCTGTTGAGTTGAGCCCATGACATGCCCACCACCACCATGGTTATATTTAATGTAATGTAACAAATAATGTAGTCTGGAACAGTGTCTAGTGCCATTTGACTTCTGATCAACTAGGCCAAAGCAGTCTAATTAAGACCAACAGTCATGCGCGCTCTCTCTCTCTCTCTCTCCATTTAGAGAATCTTAACTTAAAATTTCCCTGTATCTGCATGATGTATATTGTCACCTTGTTGGCAGATAGGACAATTTCATGATTGAGCCAGGGTACATGTGGTCTTTATAAAGTGGCCTTTGAGTGTTTTTACATTTAATGCATTTAATTAGTGATAAATCACATACTTTCATGCTCTTTGCACAGGCTGCCACAAAGAAACAGAAATATGAGAAGATTAGTGAGAAAAAGATGTCAACTCCTGTTGAGGTCTTGTGTAAGGTATGTGGAGCGAGCACATTGAGATTTTAAGTTCAGAGAAATAACACTCAGTAAATTATCACAGTTTTTGATTGGGCTGATTATATTGTCTAGTACATTTTTAAATTAAAATTTTTAATTATATGCATACAAGATTCCTGAGAATGTGAATTTGATAACTGGCCCATCATTTGTCTTGTCTACAGCTAATTCACACTGTTAACCTGTTAAGAGTTTGTCAACGCTTTTTATATTATAGAGGTCTAAAAAATAGTTACCCGAGTTTTAAAAGCCTTAACATTTTGCCTTGCTTAGGGTTTTCCAGCTGAGTTTGCCATGTACCTGAACTACTGTCGTGGGCTACGATTCGAGGAGGCCCCTGATTACATGTACCTTCGTCAACTCTTCCGGATTCTTTTCAGGTACTTATTAGTACTAGTCCAGCTTTTCGTTGAAGAGCAGAGGGTATCTACATTTGTGTGCTGAGCGCATGTAATTTTTAGTGGTTCTCTTCCCAAATCTTGTAATAATAAAATTTTAAATAATAATTATTATTTAATATAATGAATATAAAAAATTTTACTTTCATGCTGATATTTTGATACCTCCTTACTGTCACTGGATCTCCCTTAGGACTCTGAACCACCAGTATGACTACACGTTTGACTGGACCATGCTTAAGCAGAAAGCAGCACAACAAGCAGCATCCACAGGGGGACAGGGGCAACAGGCACAGACCCCCACAGGCAAGCAAACTGACAAACCCAAGAGTAACATGAAAGGTTAGTAGCAAACAGCCAAGTGACGTTTTCAGTGCAAAGTAAGACACCAGTAGCTTGAATCATGTTTTTTTTAGTGGAGGTGTAAAAAGAAACACATTATTGAAATTGGAAGACTCTGTTCATTCAAAGATTCACCAATATAATATATATATGGTGTAAATTTAAGGAGGGCCCACAAAGCTTAAAATAAAAAATAAAATAAAGTCTTGCAGGTGCAAAGACGTCCTTGGGAAATTTGACTACTAACTTTGACAAAGTCTCTATTCTTTGGGCTTAAGGGTTTCTTCTGTCTTTCTGTAAATGTACGATTATAATCATATCTGAAATGCACTGCTGTGAAAAAGTATTTCTCACCTTCCTGTGTATCGGTGTACCTTCCTTTTTTTTTTTTTTTTGGGCATATTTGTCCAAGTAAAATCACTTAAAGAAAAATTCATTTTAATATATACATGAAGATGACCAGAGTAAATACAAAATGCAGTGTTAAATGATTTCGTTCCTTAAATGAAAAAAGCTGTCAATTTCTGGCCCTATGTGGAGGAAAAAGTAATTACCTCTAAACCTAGTAACTCATTGTGCCACCCTTGCTGGCAGTAATTTTCACATCACTGTGAAGGAATTTTGGAGGGTTTTCAAGCATGAATGACCTGTTTAAGGTCATGCCACAGCATCTCAGTCGGATTTAAGTCCGGACTTCGAGGAGGCTGCTCCAAAACCTTAATTTTTCATGGTCCCATCTATTATGAAAAATCATCTAGGTTCTTATGCTTGGGATAAGCATAAGCTTAGGTTCTATGTTGACATCACACCACCACCATGTTTACAGTTTGGTATAATCCCCTTCTAAAAAGCTGTTAGTTTTACCTATGATGTAACAGGATGCACACCTTCTAAAAAGTTAAGCATTTATTCCATCAGTCCAAAAACAATTTCCCAAAAGACTTCGGGATAATCTAGATTTGTTTTGTTTTTTGTCAGCAGTCGCTTTCACCTTGGAACTCTTTCATGGATGTAATTTCTCATTGTTGTATCATGAGCACTGAGGCAAGTGAGGCCTGCAGTTTAGATGTGCTGGGTTCTTTTAGAAGCTCCTAGATCAGTCGTCATTGGGCTCTGGAAATAATCTTGGTAGGCAGGCCACAACCTGGGTTCATCGCTGTTCCAATTTATAGGGCCAGGCAGGTTTGGAAAGCCTTTTTCCTTAATAAAAGAAATAATCGTTTAAAAACTGTGCATTTTGTATTTACCCAGTCTATCTTTATGTAATAGTAAAACTCAATTATTTAAGTATGACAAATGTGTATTAATAAAAAGAAATTCAGGATCAGGGTAAATAAATTTTTACTGTAGTTTAGATGATGAGTTGTCATTTCTCCTAATCACTAGTCCTAAATCTTACACTTTACTTGAACGGTCTAAAGTAATCATTGCCACATCAGTTGAAGTGATTTTGTTTACTGTATTAATTAAAAACTTTTTGCGTTTAGAAAAATTATAGGCCAAAGAGACTTTCTGTTCAGTTGTTTAAACATATATTTAAAAAAAAAAAAGTCAACTAGATGGACTAAATAGAATGAGAGGTGGAGTTCCAGACAGGATCAGGGAAGCATTGCACTGGAACCTTGGGTTGCGAGTAACCTGGTTTGCAAGCATTTCGCAAATCGATGGCATGCGATCACAACTGAGTCAATGATTCTTCTCTCTCTCGCACTGCGAAATTGTGGGTAATTGACACCGTCTCAGTGCGCGTGCCTCACTTGTATAGTCAACATCCGTGCTCACGTGTAATGTCTACTATAACACCATTACCACGTGTGCATGTAAATCATCTTTTATTGTGTGTGCGTGTGTAGGACGACTCTCACGCACGCGCACATTTACTGAATAGAGACTCAGTTTAGATTGAATAGTAGCATGTACATGCTACAGTACATTTATATCAAGATCTCGCTCATTTAACAAGTTAAAATTTATTTTAAAATTTAGCTTGTCTTGCAGAACACTAACATACCAACTTGCTTGCAATCCAAGGTTCCACTGTATTTGAAATGTAATGTCATATACTTTGGAACATAAGACTTTTTTTTCTTCTTCTTAGCATTCAGTGAAATGCTCCTCCAAGATATTCTTGACTTGGCTATATTTTATGAAGTGCTTGTGATTGAGTCCATTTCTTTTAAGAATATGTGCAAAATGAACAGCTCTAAAGATCTTTTCTTTTTTATTTATATTTGTATTTTCAGCCTTATTGTGGCCTCCTTTTTTTCAGCAGCACCTCTTTAGATTGTATATTCAGACGTCTCATGAACAGCTACCAAATGTAAATTTAACAATTAATTGATGCCAGACCTTTTCTCTTTTTAATTCATCATGAAATAACAAGGAAATAGGCCACACCTGACCATAAAATCCACTTATTAGTCAGTTTTACCCAATTACTTTTGAGGCTGTAAAAGACTTGGATGTCTAATTTCTAAACCGTTAATGGTAAATTAAGTAGTTTACCACAATATTTCATTACATTCATAAAGATGAATGCTACAAATTAATCCTATTTAGATTAAGATTGCTTCACTTCCAAATCATTATGGAGGTATACAGATTTCTTTAATTAAAGAAATTAATAGTCACCGGCGAAGTAATTATTGAAATGACAGTAGATTTGTTAGTGTCGTGTTTTTTTAAGCATAATCTCTATTTTGTTAAATCAAGTTTTCTCAGTGTTTTTCAATTTTTTTAGATGAAAGTGTTAGTACCTAAGCAAGTATTTATTTTCTTATGAACGTCAATGTGTACAAACTTAATATGATCTAATTTAAGACTGCCAGTGTAATCTAAAGTTCAGTGTGTGCAGGGATTTTCTTGTTTAAAATTAAATTTTTTCTTTCATCACTGGCAAAAAAAAAAGAAGGAAAAAATATGAAGTAGTGCGAACAAAGTATTTTTTAACAAATTAGAGTATCATGGATTTTTTTATGCAATTTAATTCACAAGTGAAAGTTTTTTCCTTTTTAATCAATGACTATGATGACTAATACATGAGGTACGTCAGGTTAGTTTGCTGGCCAATTAAGCACAGTAATATCATAGTTAACAAGCCAATTAGTGGTAGTTGGCACTGTGGGAAGGTGCCAAGTCATGCTTCAGAAGGAAATGGGCTTCTCCTTAAAGCTGGTCAGCAGGCGAAATCATGAATTGCTCTAAAATCTTCTGGTAGATGCCGGTGTGAAGTGTTGACAAACAGTGGATCAATACCAGCAGATGACATGGCATCCCAAATCATTACCCACTGTGAAAGAAATATGCCGGACTTATGCTTATGTTTTTGCGGCATTTTGGTTCTGTTCCTCTTCTTTCAGATTATGGGACTTTAATTATGTAAAATTTCTTGATCTTTCTAGTTTATTCTCCAGGGGACAGTATTGACCCAGCGATACATGGTGTTTATAATAATTTACTAATATTCTAATATTTTTACTTACTTTATTTTTATCAAAGTTAAAAACAAAGGCTTAAATATTTTGTGTGTCATGAATATAAAATATGAGGGTTATACTTTTTATTTTTTTTTTTTTTAACTAACCTCATGTTGGCAGATTTGAACAACTTTGGGTGCTGCAGGAAGTGCTTCCTCGTAAGTCCCATCTTTGATGGGGAGAAGATATTTAGTTCTTGTTTGAATTACTGGGTAATGATAATTGTTTTATGTATATTTTTGCCATAAGTTTTATGTGGCAGGGTTTTTATAGAACAAAATATTTTTTCTTAGGAAACTTTGTGTTTAATAATATTTGGACTCATTTCTTGAATAAAATGTTTAGAACACAGTTTAAAGAGGTATTTGGCACATTTTGAATAAGTAAATGGTTAACAAATGTGCCAAATGGTCCAACATTAGATTTTGTCTTTTTACCATGAACATTTCACAAGCATTGCATACATGTTTAAAAACAGAAACGAACCTTGTGTGCTGTTGCTCTACAAGATATATCAAACTAGAATACTATAATGCTTCACAGTTTTCACAGTCAAATAATTTTTTAACTCATTGCAACCACATTTGATATTTAAGTGTGTTCAGTGTTTTTCACAGATCTGAAATATACTTGTGGTGGTAAGTGTGTGTGTGTGTGTGTGTGTGTATGTATGTGTGTATATGTAGATGTGTGTGTGTGTGTGTGTGTGTGTATGTATGTATATATATATATATATATATATATATATACATATACACACACACACAGGGGGTTGGACAATAAAACTGAAATGCCTGATTTTAGATAACAATAATTCATTAGTATTGTATAGGGCCTCCTTTTGCGGCCAATATAGCATAATTTTTTCTTGAGAATGATGGATACAATTCCTGCACAGTGGCCAAAGGGATTTTGAGCAGTTCTTCTTGCAGAATGGTGGCCGTGGCCAAGTCACTACATGATACTGTGGAAGAAAACGTTTCCTGACTTTCTCCTCCAAAACACCCAGTGATCTGGTGACTGTGCAGGCTATGGGAGATGTTCAACTTCATTTTCACGTTCATCAAACCTGTCACCAGTCCTCCAGAATGGTTGGGTAGTCCTTGGCAGTGACGCGCCCATCTAGCACAAGTACTGGGCCTAGGGAATGCCATGATATTGCAGCCCAAACCATCACTGATCCACTCCCATGCTTCACTCTGGGTATGCAACAGTCAAAGACGGTTAAGGTGGACTCATCAGAGAACAATACATGTCCACAGCCCAAGATTTTCGCTGCTCGCACCATTGAAACCAACGTTTGGCATTGGTACGAGTGACTATAGTGACTATAACGGTTTGGCTATAGCAGCCCGGCCATGTACATTGACTTACTGGTGGAATGTGAAATCAATGAAGATCGCCCACCAGGCTGGTCAAATTTAATCAAATGAAACCTCCAACACTAAATTGACCGGTGTTTCTGTCCAACCCCAGTGTGTGTGTGTATGTATAATAATGGCTGAGGTTTATGCAGTACAGAGTGACGCATCCTTTTTTTTTCAGCACAACCCAGGGAATATGCTGACCTGAATTTTAATTAATTTGAACCAAGTATACAAACATGACTTAATTTTAAACTTGTGAACAAAATTGGTTGCAAAAGCACAGATTTATAAGATAATGTGGTTTTTGGTGGTTTCTGTGACCTAATAATACAGTCGTGGCCAAAAGTTTTGAGAATGACCCAAATATTAGTTTTCACAAAGTTTGCTGCTAAACTGTTTTTAGATCTTTGTTTCAGTTGTTTCTGTGATGTACTGAAATATAATTACAAGCACTTCATATGTTTCAAAGGCTTTTCTCGACAATTACATGACATTTATGCAAAGAGTCAGTATTTGCAGTGTTGGCCCTTCTTTTTCAGGACCTCTGCAATTTGACTGGGCATGCTCTGTCAACTTCTGGGCCAAATCCTGACTGATAGCAACCCATTCTTTCATAATCACTTCTTGGTGTTTGTCAGAATGAGTGGGTTTTTGTTTGTCCATTCGCCTCTTAAGGATTGACCACAAGTTCTCAATGGGCTTAAGATCTGGGCAGTTTCCAGACCATGGACCCAAAATTTCAACGTTTTGGTCCCCGAGCCACTTAGTTATCACTTTTGCCTTATGGCACGGTGCTCCATTGTGCTGGAAAAGGCATTGTTCTTCACCAAACTGTTGTTGGATTGTTGGAAGAAGTTGCTGTTGGAGGGAGTTTTGGTACCATTCTTTATTCATGGCTGTGTTTTGGGGGAATATTGTGAGTGAGCCCATTCCCTTGGTTGAGAAGCAACCCCACACATGAATGGTATCAGGATGCTTTACTGTTGGCATGACACAGGACTGATGGTAGCGCTCACCTTTTCTTCTCTGGACAAGCCTTTTTCCAGATGCCCCAAACAGTCGGAAAGAGGCTTCATCCGAGAATATGACTTTGCCCCATTCCTCAGCAGTCCATTCGCCATACTTTTTCCAGAAGATCAATCTGTCCCTGATGTTTTTTTGGAGAGAAGTGACTTCTTTGCTGCCCTTCTTGACACCAGGCCATCTTCCAAAAGTCTTTGCCTCGCTGATGCCATTCCTGAGCAAGCTCTGCGCTGGTGGCACTCTGATCCCGCAGCTGAATCCTCTTTAGGAGACGATCCTGGTTCTTGCTGGACTTTTTTGGCCGTCCTGAAGCCTTCTTAACAAGAATTGAACCTCTTTCCTTGAAGTTCTTGATGATCCTATAAATTGTTTATTTAGGTGCAATCTTAGTAGCCACAATATCCTTGTCTGTGAAGCCATTTTTATTCATCGCAATGATGGCTGCACGCGTTTTTTTGCAGGTCACCATGAAAACAATGATTTCAAGCATCACCCTCCTTTTAACATGTCAAGTCTGTCATTCTAACCCAATCAGCCTGACATAATAATCTCCAGACTTGTGCTCGTCAACATTGTCACCTGAGTTAACAAGACGATTACTGAAATGATCTTTGCAGGTCCTTTAATGACAGCAATGAAATGCAATGGAAAGTTTTTTTTTTTTCGAGATTAAGTTAATTTTCATGGCAAAGAAGGACTATGCAATTCATCTGATCACGCTTCATAACATTCTGGAGTATATGCAAATTGCTATTATAAAAACTAAGCAGCAACTTTTCTAATTTCCAATATTTATGTAATTATCAAAACTTTTGGCCATGACTACATGCATTTTTAGTTTTGCATTTTTGCTACGTCATTCCTATATTCTGGCAGCAGTACAATTTACATGTTTTAAAAGTAATAATAAGTTTGGTTCTACATGACGCATCAGAAATCCCAAGTACACAGTGTGAAGCCTCCACGGTAAATCACACCGGTAGGAGTTGTTTTTTAAGTCAGTCCAGTGCTGTGTAGACATGTGGATCCATGTTGCTTTAGTTTTAAAGGTTAGTCCTCCTGTTTATTTATTTTTTTTGTTTGTTTTTTTTCAGTCAGTTAATCCGCCCGTTCACTGTGCGACACAGATGCTTTGCAGAGCATGTTCTACCCTCAATATGACGTTCTTGTACTTTTTACGGCAGGTGGTATTCGCTGCATTTACTGCCTCTTGGTTCACATTTCTGGCGCTACCGCTCCTCTACCAGCTTATTCTTCTAGCGCGAGAGGGAACTGTCCTCTAATTGTAGTCAGTTATTGTAGTCAAGTAATTGTAGACAGCAGATGGACTTTTTTTTTTTTTTAAGTGTCTGCAAATATACTTGGTCAGCCCGTCCAAGTATACTGTGGGGAAACACTGGTTTCTGTGGTCTAAAACAAAGCAATATATAGTGACCACTTCTAGAATGCAGCGGGTTGCATTTTTGACCTCCCCATGCCAGCCCACTTCTCTGCACCCTGTACTGGCTTTCCTGTAAAGTCAAAACACTGATGCTTGTCTACAAAGCTAAAAACGTCCTGCACCCACTTGCCTCTCAGCTCTAATCACACCACGCATCGCGCCACATTCCCTCCGATCCTCGAGCACTGCTCGGCTAGTTCGCCATATCTCATCTTTATACTAGAGATTGTTAAAGTTGTTCACGACTTAGGGGCATGTCTGTTTCTGCACCGAAATCATCTTTTTACCTTAGCTGTCTTATTATAGGTGTGAACCATAGTTTATTGTAGTGAATATTTTATCTGTTGGTATACAGCAGTTGCCACAGAACAAGATGACTGTCTTATCCACTGTGTACTTATTGAAAAGTTGGAAACTTGTCACCTGCAGTGCAGCATCTGATAAAGTTTCACACAGCCATGCTGCTGTGAAACACTAAAGGGGGATGATGAAGTCTCTGCTTTTCCCCACAAACAGTTGTCATTTTTCTAGTTTTTTGCATAATGATCGCTAGTCAGAGAGCGTACTACCACTGTTAAGTTTGAGGTCACTGGCACAACTCCCTCTTACCTTGTGCTTCCATGTATTGCCAAAGGTGAGAGCATTGTTTATCATGCACTGCAAAGATAAATAAATAATCCGCCTTAACATTGCATACTTTTTTTTTTTACGTTTACTCAACGTAGAGATATTTGCTGGCCAAACTAAATATTTCACACTGCTGATTGCAACGTGTACCCAGTTTAAAATCTTAAGTTGATTGAAATTGGAATTAAACTCTTGACTTCCAATTCCATTCTTGAGTGTCAGCTCAAGTAGTATTGTATTTGGGCTCAATTAATAGTCCAACTTTTCATCTACTCAAAAAGGTAAGTCGTCTCCTATTGTAGCCCACTAATGTATTTGGTTCAAGTGATTTTTGGACTACCGATGCCCTAAAAATTAAAACTCAAACATTACTTAAAAAGAAACTTACTTCTTCCAAATCTAGTCAAAGTTAAAACAGTGATTTGCATAAAACAGGAAAGGTGGTTCTAGTTGGATTAAAGGTCTATAAAATACCTGGATGACACTGTTCTTTTACTGAATTAAAAAAATATACATATTGCAATATCATAGCCATTTTTTACACTAGCAAAGATGGCCATTTATTTCCATCCTATGTGTCACACACACAAAAATTGTCTATGGCAACAAGAGTTTTTTCTCAATGTGTGAGTCTGAGGAGAGTCCAAGTCCATAAGAAATCATTTGGATGCCTTTATAGATGCATGTCCAGTTCTTTTTTAAATTCAATGTTTAGAGAACAGACCTGACCAAACATCATGGACTACAGTCCAGTAGCTCCTAAATGCCACTCAACACTTTGACCCAATCCTCCATAGCAGAGCACTGGTTAAAGAGTAAAGACTCTTAAAGTCTGAATATAAGGTCATATATACATACATACATAGGTGTGAAGAGGGGAATGTCTATTACCGCCGCGACAAAACAGCGGCCAAATTAAATAGGTTGCATTTCAAAGTAATTTGTGAAATGACCGCCAGGTGGCGCAAAGTGCCATTTTCCGTCATCTCGGTTTTAAAAAATGTCAAAAAAGTCAAAACTATATGCTGTATCGAAGAAATACTACAGTAATGGTGATTTCCACATCTGTGTATTTTATACAACAAGCATGAAAAATCTGAATCGGAGCTGTACAATAGAGTTTAAAAAATTGAGTTTAAAAAAAAACATTGAAGTTGAACATCAAAACAAGTACACTACACTGTAAACCTGAATGCTCAAAGTAATTAAACACATTGAGTACTGTTAACCTAAATAATTGAATGAGTAATAAGTAACAATAACTTAAGTAAAACTTCCACCAATTCTATAGAGCACTCATGGCTCAGTGGTAAGCGTTTTGCCTGCCATGCGGAAAGCCTTGGTTTGATTCCCGTGCTGGATGGTCTGCAACAATTTTTTATTTGTTCAACAAACTCAAAAATGTATAGTTCTGTTTACTTAAAATTGGAAACATCATTAATAAAATTTTTTAAAATTATGTAATTGATTACCTCAAATATTTTGAGTTTTGCCAACTTAATCGGGTTTACGGTGTAGGGTTTTGGGTCATCTTAAATTGTGTGTTCTTTAAATTTGTAGTAGATAATACCGAAATAAATGAAACTAAATGACTATAAAATTAAAACATTGTCAGGACGTTCTACTCTGTAAGCAGATGTCGTCATTCAGCCCCGCTTGTGTTTTTGCGGTATTATGAGAATGAAATGCTGTTACGCTGTTATGATCATCAGAATTTTCTTTAATAAATAATGACCACCCTTGCCACTGCCAAAACCTTATAAAATACAATCACAGTACTAAAATTATAGTAATACATATAGCCATTTCTTATTTGCTTCAAATTTAAGCAAAGTAAATGTATACTTGTGTAACGGCGTGCGCCCAAACCAATATCGCTCCTCACTTACTCCGAAGTTAGGTAGGCGGCCTAGGCGCACACTGCAGGTGTTCGAAGAAGCGGCGCCGTCTAACTAGGCACAACTGGTGAGCTATTGGCCCTAATGATCCCGAGCTTCTCTCCGTGCTATAAATTTAGAAATTATAATAACTGGGCTTTAAAAAGCAGCGCGCGGTGGAGTTTACTAAGGAGAGTGGCATGCGAGCGGGGTGATGTGACGCGCCCCAGAGACTTTAAAAAGGGGAATGCCGCCCTTTGATCTCCGCGAGAGGACAGCGGGTGAACAAGCCTTTATAAGACTCCACTTTTATTTAAGTGAGTCTTTAAGAAACTCCATGTATACTTGCCTCACAGACGTGAAAAATATATACTTATAAAAAGCGAAGTGTCTGCTTTTATCTAAATTAGAAATCTGTAAATGTTATGTATGTAGTGGTCTACTTTGTGTGTGTGTGGACGTCATCTGAGAGGTGTCTGTCTTGCATATTCATGAAAAGTTATGGATTATTCAGTGAAACAGAGGCTCTGCTGACAAAAGTTAGGCACATCAGTCAGTGTGGAAGAGATGGAAAGTTTCCTCATCATAACATGCCTTGTACTGTTTTTAATCACTCTATACAAAACAAATGAATTGTATTGTTTTAATCACTCTATATACAAGTTTCTTTGGTATTTAAAAAGAATAAAATAAAATAAATTTAATACAAAATGAAAAACAAAATAGACCATTTGTATTTTCATGTTATGATAAGGAAAATCTCAATGTCTTCCATTCCAGGGTTTAAAAACAGTACCAATGCCAATTTTAGAATCTGGAATCCAGAAGATGAAATTTAAAAAGAAGCCTGAACCATTGCAGGTCTTCAGAAGAGCCTCAGATCCAAGAGGGTCTTAAAGCGGGGAGGGGTGCATTTTAGTTTCTCTGAATGTATAGGTGAGAACAGCTAATACACACCTGGGGGGGGGGTAAATTATTTGCATTTGAATGTTGTCTGACATTGTAAAGCACACACAGTAACACTAAAACATGATTATCTTCATCACTACACAATAAACCCTAATGCTCAATGTAATTAAACATAAGTACTGTTAAATACCAAAAAGTTCTGAATACTCAATTATTTTAGTTGAGTTTGTAGAACTGACACTTTCCAAGTTAGCTGAACAAATTCAACAAACTTAAAAATTATGATGTAGCTGATTTACCTCAAATATTTTGAGTTTTGCCAACTTAATCGGGTTTACAGTGCAAGAGACCCCGAGCTATACACCCCGCTGTATTTTATAGCGTGGGGAGAAGCCCGGGATCATTAGCTGCGATAGCTCACCAGCCGTGCCTAATTCCGTGGCCCTGCTCCTTCGCGCACCAGCAGAAGGAGAGGCCGCCTAGCTAGTGAGCAAGGAGCGATATTGATTTGGGCGCACTAGCCTGAGATGCCGCCTAGCTAGTGAGTGAGGAGCAATATTGATTTGGGCGCACGCCGTGAAAACTTGTAACACAATAACAATTATATTTTGAACATTTTGCAGGCTGCCGTTTGGAGGAAACAGATAATAAAGAATAAACCAATTGTTGGGTGAAAATAACCCAACCAGGTGTTCACTACATCTCATTTGACCCAACACGAGCAACCCAACAATGTGTTTAAAGTACCCGAAATAACCCAGAATTTTGACCCAGTATAAACATCCCAACAATGTGTTTACAGAAACAACAGCATTTTTTGAGAGTCTTTATTGACTACTACACTGTAAACCCGATTAAGTTGGCAAAACTCAAAATATTTGAGGTAATCAGTTACATCACGTTTAATTAATGATGTTTCCAATTTTAGGTAAACAGAACTATAAATTTTTGAGTTTGTTGAACAAATAAAATAAAAAAAAATGTTGCAGACCATCCAGCACGGGAATCGAAAAGCATTCATTAAAATCTTGGCCTCATTAGCGCCGATAGCTCATCAGTTGTGCTTCTTCGCACACCTGCAGTGTGCACCTAGGCCGCCTACCTAGTGAGCTTCGGAGTGAGTGAGGAACGATATTGATTTGGGCGCACGCCCATCACAGGCTCACGCCGTTACACAAGTATACATTTACTTTGCTTAAATTTGATGCAAATAAGAAACGGCTATATGTATTACTATAATTTTAGTACTGTGAGTGTATTTTATAAGGTTTTGCCAGCGGTGGCAGTTATAATCATAACAGCGTACTGCATTTCATTTTCATAATATCGCAAAAACACAAGCGGGGCTGAATGACAATGACCTCTGCTTACACAGTAGCACGTCCCGACAATGTTTTAATTTTATAGTAATTTAGTTTAATTTATTTCGGTATTATCTACTACAAATTTAAAGAACACAAAATTTAAGGTGACCCAAAACCCTACACAGTAAACCCGATTAAATTATGTAAATTTTTAAAATTAATGATGTTTCCAATTTTAAGTAAAAAGAACTATTAATTTGAGTTTGTTGAACAAATTAAAAAATTTTGTTGCAGACCATCCAGCACGGGAATCGAACCCGGGCTTTCCGCATGGCAGGCGAGACACTTACCACTGCGCCACGAGTGCTCTATAGAATTTATGTTGGTGGAAGTTTTACTTATGTTATTGTTACTTACTCAAAATTATTACTCATTCAATTATTTAGGTTAACAGTACTCAATGTGTTTAATTACTTTGAGCATTAGGGTTTACAGTGTACACGCATAGGCTTTCTAATTACACATGATAACATCTAAAGGCTCACTGTGTTAACATTTACTTTGCTTAAATTCGATACTAATAAAACTTAATTCTACGTTTTAATTTTAGTACTGTGATTATGAATTTGTTTAAGTACAATGTTACACTTGATTTTATCCGCTATTACGTGCAGCTCTAAAGGAGCTACGGCTCATTAATCCTTAAGAGAATGAACTAAGGTCTGACACGTCGGTCTATAGTTATATAGCGCCACTCAGTGGTAAAAGCCAGCAACTGCATACCGTCGCCGTGAGGTGCGGCGACAAAACTAGAAAACCGCTCATCACACATCGGTGTGTATACAGACATGGCCAAAAGTTGAGAATTACATAAATATTGGAAATCGGAAAAGTTGTTGTTTAAGTTTTTATAATAACAATTTGTATATACTCCAGAATGTTATGAAGAGTGATCAGATGAATTGCATAGTTCTTCTTTGTCATGAAAATGAACTTAATCCTGAAAAACACTTTCCACTGCATTTCATTGCTGTCATTAAAGGACTTGCTGAGATCATTTCAGTAATCGTCTTGTTAACTCAGGTTAGAACGTTGACGAGCACAAGGCTGGAGATCATTATGTCAGGCTGATTGGGTTAGAATGGCGGACTTGGTATGTTAAAAGGAGGATGATGCTTGAAATCATTGTTCTTTCATCGTTAACCATGGTGACCTGCAAAGAAACGCGTGCAGCCATCATTGCGTTGCATAAAATGGCTTCACAGGCAAGGATATTGTGGCTACTAAAATTGCACCTAAATCAACAATTTATAGGATCATCAAGAATTTCAAGGAAAGTGGTTCAATTCTTGTTAAGAAGGCTTCAGGGCGTCCAAGAAAGTCCAGCCAGTGCCAGGATAGTCTCCTAAAGAGGATTCAGCTGCGGGATCGGAGTGCCACTAGTGCAGAGCTTGCTAAGGAATGGCAGCAGGCAGGTGTGGGCGCATCTGCACGCACAGTGAGGCGAAGACTTTTGGAAAATGGCCTGGGCAGCTTTTGGAAGATGGCCTGGGCAGCAAAGAAACTACTTCTCTCCAAAAACATCAGGAACAGATTGATCTTCCGCAAAAAGTATGGCGAATGGACTGCTGAGGACTGGGGCAAAGTCATATTCTCGGATGAAGCCTCTTTCCGATTGTTTCGGGCATCTGGAAAAAGGCTTGTCCAGAGAAGAAAAGGTGATCGCTACCATCAGTCCTGTGTCATGCCAACAGTAAAGCATCCTGAGACCATTCATGTGTGGGGTTGCTTCTCATCCAAGGGAGTGGGGTAACACACAATTTTGCCCCAAAACACAGCCATGAATAAAGAATGATACCAAAACACCCTCCAACAGCAACTTCTTCCAACAATCCAACAACAGTTTGGTGAACAATGCCTTTTCCAGCACGATGGAAAATCCTCAAGAGGCGGGTGGACAAACAAAAACCCACTAATTCTGACAAACTCGAAGAGATTATGAAAGAATGGGTTGCTATCAGTCAGTCAGTCAGGATTTGGCCCAGAAGTTGATTGAGAGCATGCCCAGTCAAATTGCAGAGGTCCTGAAAAAGAAGGGCCAACACTGCAAATACTGACTCTTTGCATAAATGTCATGTAATTGTCGATAAGCCTTTGAAATGTATGAAGTGCTTGTAATTATATTTCAGTACATCACAGACAACTGAAACAAAGATCTAAAAGCAGTTTAGCAGCAAACTTTGTGAAAACTAGTATTTGTCATCCTCAAAACTTTTGGCCACAACTGTGTGTGGTGTATATATTTATATACACTGTGTGTATATATATTTCTGGAATTCTGATGTGTTAAAGCTACATGTTGTTCATATTTAAAAGGGTTTGATATTTTCAAGGGTTATATTTTGTTACTTGCAGAAGTAACTAAATGTTTGGAGTGATGTTTTACATTAACTGGATATCTACTAAAATAAGTTAACTCTTTGCTGAAATTGAAATGCACACCAAGATAACAACAAAAGCAAAACCATGTGGTGTGGAACAACGCACCAAAACAGCCATTTACAACACCACATTTTCCCTGTTGAGGGAAACGACAATTGATCCAACACACTGGATTGCGGTGGGGGCATACTCTCTCTTCGATCATACCTTTCACTTAAACAATCTGCTGTTCATGTGTTGAATGTCTTGCAGAGTCCATTCCTTGGCGATTGGAACTGTTTTAGTTGAAGTTTTCATCTACTTGTGTTAAAGCATGCCATCTGTCGTTTAAACCTACACATTTGACAAGTGATCAAGTATTTCAACAGTCAGTTAGCAGGTGCTTATTTTTTCTAGTTTTGTCCTGTTAGATTGATTGTTGCAACAAGGATTATCTCTGAATCTGCTTTGGGTTTGAGACTTGGTTTTTAACTGTGAAGCCTGCAGGTGAGAGAAATTTATCTGAGCCATTATTATAAGCACTGGCCATAGCCAAACTATCGATCTGGATTGTACTGAAAAAGAAAAACCACTGGTGCACTTTTTTGCTGCATTTTGCAGATTGGATTGGCTGGTTTACTAACAACTAGATACTAGAAAGATTGACCAAAAACTATCACAGCTGAAAGCAGAATCACTGTGAGAGCTATAAATAAAAACCACAAAACAACCTCAATTGGGTATGAGAAGTATCTCAATGCTTGACAAAAATGTCAAGAGCTGAAATGCACTAAGAATCGGACAGCAACGTCCTTGAATCAAGGTATTATTCCCAAGAAAATTTCTCAGACATGGTATCAAAATGGTTTTGTGATGCAGCTCTATTGCGTGACGGTTTTGTATTTGCATTTTCAAATGATTTTCATTAATACTGAAGACATCCAAACTATGAAAGAACCTGTATAGAATCATATAGAAAACCAAAAAGTATTCAACTCGAAATTTAATATTTTAGATTGTCCAAAGTAGCTTAAATTAGCTTTGATGGCAGCTTGGCGCACACAAGCCATTCTCTCATCAGATTCATGAGGTAGTGACCTATAAAGGGTTTTCAATTCACTGGAGTGGCCTGTCAAGAGTTAAGAGTAATTTTTTCAGCTTTCTGGGCTATAGACTATTTGTTGTCTTGTGCAGAGGAATGATGGCTAGAGTCACTAGTCCTATCCATCCTACAACTATTGTATAAATCCATATTATGGCAAGAAACCCTCAGTTGAGTAAAGAGAAAAGACAGTCTGTTATTACTTTAAGAAATGTGAAGGCCTTGCATTTAAAGTTCTTGCCATTTTTTAAATGGAATCTTTAAGTGCAGTCGCCAAAACCATATAATACTCTGATAAAACTGGCTTTCATGAAGATCAACCTACCTCTCCTGCAAAGGATTAATTTATTAGAATGACCAGTGTCAGAAACCGACGATTTACAGCACCTTAGATTAGAGCCCACACAGATGATTTAAAGTTCAAGCAGCAGACCTATTTCAACATCCACTCTTCAGAGGAGACTGTGTATGTGTGTGAGGCTTTCTTGGTCGTATCATAAAGAATCCATTACTTCGAAGAAAAAAAAAACAACAAGCTGCAAGAAACACAAGCTCAGTCGAGTGTATATTTATATACTAGATTAATTTTCCCAAGTACATCTTAAAACTGCTATCTATTTTGAGCACTTCTAATGTGGTTCTGGTCTAATGTATCTCAAATGAAAGTATCCTTTAAAATTTTTCACGAAACAGCTTTTAAAACTTTTAAAGTGACTTATAGAATATCTCAGATAAATGCTCATAAGACCTTGCTTTTAGATTTTCATTTTTAATCCAGATATCTTTGTGGAGGCCAATAGTTTATAGCATATATGGATCCTTATGGATATAGCATAAGGATTAAAGAAGCTTTTCAATTATCAATGACTTTTTTTTACACATGCAATTTAATTCAACATTTAATCTCTTAATCTCTCTCTCTCTCTCTCTCTCTCTCTCTCTCTCTCTCTCTCTCTCTCAGGTTTCTAAGCATTAAGGCTGTTTAATAAAGCAAAGAAGAGAAGAAAGGTCTTAGCAGGATTTGCCTTCAGATCACATCCCAGCATTTAGAATCAAATTCACCATGTCAGGCATTCTTTTTCTTGAAAGATCTTGGTTTCATATACTCTACATATGCAATCAGTATATATAGGTAACATGCTCTGCATATATCTATATATTGGTATGTATACAGTATATCCATAAAGAGGGCAGGCTTGGTATAGATTTTGAAGTTGTAATCTTTTCTATTATATTTCTGCCCCTGCCTTCCCTCATTCCAGAATGACTCTTTAAAAACTTCAGAAAATTTTGTTTTCTGAGTGTGTAACTGTGCAAAACGAAGGTTTGCTCAAGTCCTCTCGTTCAGGAAAACTTTTTCAGGAAAATGTTCTTGTCTTACATCACTGGCTGTCATGAGCTTAAACTGTCAGATTGAACAGTCTCCTAAAATAAAAATTTAATCTTGTTATAAAAAGAAACCTGGCTATTCCTAAGCAGGCATCTGTTATTTTAAAAGATGAGGAAAACATGAGGTTCTGTCTGCTGTGATGTTGTAGAAGAGCTTCTAATGTGAAGATGAAAAATTCTAGTGACTACTAGATTTCTCTTTAGAACACTGCATTAACAGTTATTGTACTTGATATTCAGAAGTATAAAAATAAAGAATTAAATCCACAGAAGCATATTCATTATAAATTAGACATCACTTCAGTAAACTTGTATGTTAAGTGCTTAGAAGAAAAATTGTATGCATAAATGATCTAAAAAAAAAAAATTCCCCTCTTCCTCCATTACATTAAAAAACAACTATCTGATGGCCACAGTTTTTTGTTTGTTTGTTTTTTTTTTTTATTAAAAAAATGTTTTGTAGAGCTTTCTTTTGAATAAACTGGTTAAGGGGAAAAGGTGTTTTTGTTGCTCCTTGGGGTGTTGCTCATTCTGTTGGAGAACACCCATGGGACTATGAGCAGCATTTTTTTATAGTGGTGGTCGTATTTCTCTTCTTTTTTTTTTTTTTTCTTCATTTCAAAGTATGTTGTAGGGTTTCTTCTTTTTTTTTTTTTTGTATATTTTGGGGTCCTTTGAGGGAAGATCAGCTTGAATTTTTGATTTTAGCCACAATGCACCAGTTACATGGTTTTAGGGTTGTCCCCCACCCCACATCCTGCTTTTGTTTTTCTTCACCAACCTACTCTCCCTTTCTCCTGACCAGCTTAAAGTATTTTATTGCTGGATGTTCTATGAAGTGTAATTTATTCCCTTTTAGCATGTCAGAATAAATGACTTCTGAGAAACTTTGACCCAGACTATAATTCAAAATACTTCTTTTGCAATTTTTTAATACACCCACTTCACAATGTTAGTTTAGTTAATGTTCATACACTATATTGCCAAAAGTATTTGCTCTCCAACTTTCAAATGCATATGAACTTGAGTAACATTTAATTCTTAATCCATAGCGTTTAATATGATGTTGGCCCACCCTTTGCAACTATAACAGCTTCAACTCTTCTGTGAAGGTTTTCCACAAGACTTAAGAGTGTGGTTATGGGAAATTTGACCATTCTTCCTGAAGCAAATTTGTGAGTTCAAGCACTGATGTATGAGACGGCCTTCCTCGCAGTCTCCATTCTAATTCCAAAAGCTACATTCCTGGCCTGGTTTGAGGTTAGGACACTGTGCAGGCCAGTCAAGTTCTTGCACACTAAACATGCTCATCCATGTCTTTATAGCCCTCACTGTGCACTGGTGCGCATTCATGTTGAAATGCAAAGGCGCCATCCCTTAACTGATTCCACAAAGCTGGTAGCATGAAATTGTCCAAAATGTCTTGGTATGTCGAAGCATTAGGAGTTCCTTTCACTGGAAGTAACGAGCCGAGCTCAATAACCAAAAAACTCCCCCACACCAGTTCCAATGTGACTGTGCACCAGTGCACAAAGTAAGATCCATAAAAACATGGAGTCTTTCTGTGTTCTTCCAGTCAAGTTCTTCCACACACGTCATGACCTCAACCCGATTAGAAAACGTTTGGGATGAATTAGGACGGAGACTGTGAGCCAGACCTTCTTGTCCAATGTCGGGGTCTGACCTCACAAATGCACTTATGGTACAATGATCAAAAATTCAGAAAAAATGGTAAATTCCAGACGTGTTGAAGCTGTTATAGCTGAAAGGGTGGGCCAACATCATATTAAACCCTATGGATTAAGAATCAGTAGTCACTTAAGTTTGCATGTGCATATGCATGTGAAGGCAGGTAAGCGAATACTTTTGCCAGTGTAGTGTATATTTTGAGGTTTTTATATATGTAAATAAAATGGTTTAAATGTATAGTGTTGAAATTAAAATAACTAAAATGGCCAGAACCTTCTGTCCCAGTTAAAATGCCAAAAATCTGTAAATATTTGAATATATTCCAAAACCCCAAACCTATGAAAATAAAATTCATAATTAATATTAGATAAGCTGGTCTGCAGAGAAAAAAAAGCCCTCCATCCTTTAACACGGCTTTTGGCACGGCACACATCATTAGAATAAGACTGACCCTGATATTGGTCATTAATTATGATTAAGGTGGAACGGAAAACAAGAGCGGAGAACAATTGGTTACTAGAATACTTTTTAAGTGTAATTGACAAGTTTATATACCAAAGTCTCAGTCAGTAAACAGTTTATGATAAATTGATGTTAACCAAAATGCATTTTCTGATATTCAGCTACACTTTTGAAACAGTTATAGACGAGATCATGCCCTCTGGTATCACCCAAATGGGGGTGGGTTTTCTCATGAGTCAGGCTCCTCTCAAGGTTTCTATCTTATGGTGTCTCAGGGAGTTTTCCCTTGCCACTATGACTTCTGGCTTTTCTTTTGTTTGGGACAAACTGATGAGTTATAAATGTGTACATTTTAATTTGTATCTAGAATTATTTCTGTAAACCTGTTTTGCAACAATCCCCATTGTTAAAAGTTCTATTCAAATAAAGTTTAATTGAACAAGGCATAGATTTTGTGGAGAGACTCAAATGTTTTGGAGAGGAGTCAACTGTCGTCTTTACTTTTAAATATACTACTTTGATTGAAATCAGAATTGAAAATTCTAGTGCTTCCGCGTACGTGTATTAGACTGAACAAGCTTATCACCACTCCAGTAATGCCTCTAGTCTAAACTGATTACTTGGATGGAACTTGGAGTTTAAACTTTTACACAAGACTTATGTTCTTAAAATTCTATATGTTTTTGTGCAAAAACATAAGAAAAAAATTAAGTAATTGTAACAGGTCGCAGGCAAATACAACCTCAGACATGTATAATTTTTCCAATGTGCCATTATTTAACACAAATGAAGCCCTGAACCACCTTAGTACTTCCACAGGAATTAAGAGGGTCAGTTTCAACGAATTATTAGCACTTTATCTAATTAACTGATCATCAGCAGGTGTGCAGAACCCAGTTCCGATTTTTTGCTCTTATGTGACACATCGGATATTTTCTATGTCCGCGTAAACAGGAAAAAAAACGCATGCATTCCAATATTTCGAGATCGGTTTCAGGCCTTCTTCATATGTGGAAATAAATCAGATATGTGCTAATGTAATTGTCGTGTAAACAGACAGATCGGATTTTCTGAGGCATTGCGATCTGTACGTCATTAAAACTTTGACTTCTTCCCGGTTTAATGACGTAATCAGGCACACCGAGGCGCTGCTTCAGACGGTATGGCAAGTGTAAACACTTGATTCGGATATGGGTCATAGTTGAAAGAACGTGTAAACAGACTGTCAGAAAAATCAGATATAGGCAACAAATCAGAATTGGGCATCGAGACCTGCAGTGTAAATGGGGCTTTAGAGAAGCAATTGTTGCTGCAGTTACCATCCGGAAAGGGTTATAAAATCATTTCCAAACAATTTGGAATTTAATGTTCTATAGTGAAAAGGATCGTTCACAAGTAAAAAGCATTCAAGATAAATGCCAGTTTTTCCTGGAGTTGATGTCCAAACACATTCATACAGTCAGAGTAAAATGCTCAGAGAAATACAAAAAAAAAGTTACATCATTAAGAGTTACAGGCTTTGCTGTTAAAGTCTATGACTGTACAATTAGAAGATGATTGAACAAGGATGGTTTGCTTGAAGTGGTTGCAAGGAGAAAGCCTCTTCCGTCTAAAAATAATTCACTTCTATTCAGTTGTATTAATATAGCACTTTTAACAATGGTCATCGTTGCAAAGCAGCTTTACATATATGGAAATGAGTTTGAAAAGTGTGAAATGTGTATAAATCATAATTATCTCATTGTCCCTGATGAGCAAGCCAAGGGTGATGTGTCGGAGGGGGAAAACTAGGCCATAGGCAACTGATTCTAATTTAAGAGGGTTGATGTCCTGGGCATTATGTCCCAGTCAATAAGTTGACCAAGAACTCTTCTATTCTGGAGGCAAATAATGGCATGGGTATGAAAGTTAAATATTGTTTGTCTGCGGTTGTATTTGTCTAATATTAACATCTGCTAGGATGAGATTATTTGTTAGTTTTTTCATAAAGACACAACTGAAAGTGGGGAACATTTACACATGACTGTAACTTGTATAATTATTTGAAAGCAGCACCCAAATGCTCTTTATTGGTATAAGTCCAAAGTGCCCAAAATAGTGGGCATTCTGTTGCTGAAAGCATCACTGGATGAAGATTATCTGACTGATCCCAAACCCAGAAGATGGGCCTACATAAAAGGTTAGTTATTAAAATTATCATGTATGTATATACAGTACAGACCAAAAGTTTGAACACACCTTCTCATTCAAAGATTTTTCTTTATTGGGTTCTTTATTGTGTTCTTTAGCTCAAACAAGTCTCCTCTGCTTGTTGCCTGTCCTTAGCAGTGGTTTCCTAGCAGATATTCTACCATGAAGGCCTGATTCACACAGTCTCCTCTTAACAGTTGTTCTAGAGATGTGTCTGCTGCAATAACTCTGTGCTGTGTGGCATTGACCTGCTCTCTGATCTGATCTGCTGTTAACCTGCGATTTCTGAGGCTGGTGACTCGGATGAACTTATCCTCCGCAGCAGAGGTGACTCTCGATCTTCCTTTCCTGGGGCGGTCCGCATGTGAGCCAATTTCTTTGTAGCGCTTGATGGTTTTTGTGACTGCACTTGGGGACACTTTCAAAGTTTTCCCAATTTTTCGGACTGACTAACCTTCATTTCTTAAAGTAATGATGGCCACTCGTTTTTTTTCTTCACTTAGCTTTTTTGGATTTTTCCCCGATTTTTTTCTCCCTAATTTAGTCGTGTCCAATTCCTCCCCGTCACTAGGGGGCTCCCACATTAAGGCTACTACTACCACTCAGCCAGGAGGGCCGAAGACTATCACATGTTTCCTCCGAACCACGTGACGCCAGCCGACCGCATCTTTTCGAACTGCTCGCTCGCGCACCGTTGGGGGCGGCGTAACACACTCGGAGGACAGCTCTATCCGCTCCCTCCGCTGCGCGAGCTCACAGACGCCCCTGACTGGCTGTAGAGCCGTGATTAATGTGGGAGCACTATGTACCTCTCATCCCTCCCCTCTGAGAGAGCTCGGCCAATCAGCTCTCTCTAGACCTCCGGCTGCGAGAGGTTACAGCACCACCCGGGATTCAAACTAGCGATCTCCAGATGATAGGGCGAGCGCTTTAACCACTTGCCATAATACAAATTCAACCTCTTTGAATGAGAAGGTGTGTCCAAACTTTTGGTCTGTACTGTATATATACACATATATGTGTGTGTGTGTGTGTATGTATGTATGTATGTATGTATGTGTGGATAGATAGATAGATATCTATCTATGTGAGAGAGAGGGCTTTCAGTCCAACTGCTCTTAAACATCGAGACACTATGACGAGACAGATCCTTACCCTGTTCAGCGCTGAAGTGGTGAGCAATTCCAGCTGCAGTGTGGAAACGATTGCCCATTGAGATCCTCCACAGTATCTTGTCCTCTCTTCCGTGGACGACCAGCCTTCTTGGGGGACTTGAAAAAGTTTGTGATGTTGTAAAGATTCAATTTATTTATATAGCGCTTTTAACAATTGACATTGTCGCAAAGCAGCTTTACACAATAAAAAGAAGTAAGTTTTTATGCAATGTGTATGAATCAAAATGATAAGATTGAAATCTTAAAATAATTTAATATTATTGAAATCACAGATTTGGAACGACCAACTTGTCTTGCTATGGCTGATGGGGTCATCCCTTTGGCCTTCATCTGGGCAACCTGCTGCCCGAGGCTTTCAGTCACTTTAGAATGGCCCACCATCTTGCAGAGTCAGTGAAACTGAAGGTTTGGCTGCCAGTTAAATAGGGGTTGACAGATAATCAAGGAAATTGGCACCAGCAGCCAGATTAACACCAATAACTGGGAGGTATCTGAAAGTGTTCTCTAATTTTGATCAGTGTGTTTTTTCTGCAAAATAATGTTTTTTGTTGAAATGCCTTAGTTATTTTGTGGAAAAGCTGTTCTGGTAGCATGGTATCTACAGGACAAAAACTCCTTCAACTGATGAGCAATGAAGATGACATTATTTCAGAATTGTTTATAAATTGTTCTCTAATTTTGATATATATATATATATATATGTGTGTGTGTGTGTGTGATATATATATGTGTGTGTGTATATGTGTGTATATATATATGTGTATATGTGTGTATATATATATGTGTATGTGTGTATATATATATATGTATATGTGTGTATGTATATATATGTATATGTGTGTATGTATAT
>QNUK01000979.1:7500-25000 GCA_013621035.1 Clarias magur
GTTGGTTCTGTTCGGAAAGAAAGTGACATTCATTGGGATTTGTTTGTTCTGTCACTGATACTGACGCGTTCGCTGAAGTGTCGAGTTTGGAAAGACTCAGGCTTTAGATTCACTTTATAAGAAACTCAAACTTTGCTGCATGAAGATTTTAATATGTGACACAACACAGTGCTGTGCAGAGACGACTGTTAGAGCCACGCAGCTTTTTCACACAACCACTAGAGATAGCGCATCTTTTTCCAGTACTGATACTGAAACTGAGACTACAAGCCAATATCTACATCAGACATTTTATTACATAAGGCTTTAAAATTCATATTATGTTTACTTTAGCATTTTAAAAATACAGCAAAGAAATACACGACAATAAACAGAAAACTAAACTGCTCACAAGAAGCACTTACCATACAACACTTTTAACCAAAAATTAATTATGAATACAATCAAATCAAGCATAACCAATGATTTAATGTGAACATTTCCAATTCATAAAATACTAATAAAAAAAAAAAATTAATTCTAAATGAGATTCCAGTTTATTCCATTTGAATCCAATTGAATTTTTTTTTCATTTATTTTGTTTCAGATACCAGATCAACTTCTTTCAAAAATATGTTTATTATTATTATTATTATTATTATTATTATTATTATTATATTATTATTATTATTTGGTAGTAACATCCCAATTACAAGTCCTGCGTGTTGTATCATTGCCTTTAATAATAACCACCTTTCACATGCACACACTCACACATACACACACACACACACACACACACACACACACAAACACTCATACACGCACACTCACACACACACACTCATACACGCACACTCACACACGCACACGCAAAGAGAGAGAGAGACGATGGACGATGGTTAGTAGGAACCTGCTTGGGTCTAATATTAGTTAGATTTAGTCCTTATCTATCTATCTATCTATCTATCTATCTATCTATCTATCTATCTATCTATCTATCTATCTATCTATCTATCTAAGTCTCTCATGCTCTAAACACTCACACAGTTACATTCGAGTCAGTGACACGGTCTCTTACCTCAGTGTACGTCTGCTACAGCGCCTCATCACTCTTGGCCTTTTCTCTATCTCACTGTACTGGGTAATGATGTCTAAGCCCTCTCTCCAGGCTAACTCAGACGGGGATGGGTTCTTTTTCAGTCTGGTTTCTCTCAAGCTTTCTTTCCCGACATGTTTCCTCGCCACTGTCGCCTCCGGCTTGCTCGTTAGGCGAGCGCTCATCCAGACTGCTCTAAAGCTGCTTTGTGACTGCGTCCATTGTTAAAAGTGCTAAACAAATAAAATTGCAATTGAAATCCAATTCTTCTGCACTGTCTCAAACTCCTGCCTCTGAAACACAGTAATCAGTCACTGGAATCAATTACATTTGGTAAGGTCTAAAGATGCTCTGTGACTAAAATGAATTCAGCCTGTGTGTTAAATCACCCTGTGTTTTCCATTCCGGTGACGTGATTCTGATCAGCTCTCCTTTACAAATATAGCATGAATATTAACCGCACCTCTACTAATGTTATTTATAGTTACTCTGGGCTGAGGAGAGACAGCGACAGCGAGATGAGTTCGCGTGTAGTGAGAGGTGCTGTGTCTCTGTACAGACACTAAGATCTCTGCATGCACGCCCAGGAGCTTGTAAACACTCTAATACACCAGTTATTAACTACACGCACTGTATTATTAGGCAGTTATTACCTATAAGAACTGAATTGTTCTATTGTAGTTCAATATAATACAATACTAGTACTAATTGTATAAATAATTATAATACACTAATGCAAGTTCAATAGATTATCATAGCAGATTGAGAGAGTGTTCAGTCTGATGCTTTATATTAAACATTAAATGATCTGTTTAACGGTCTTTGTGGTGATGAGATCTTTTGTTGTTTCAAACGGTCTTGCAAAATTTGGAGTTCAGCCCAAAAAACACAGAAGATTTTTTTTTTCCCATAGAGAGCATTTTTTTATATGATTTTTCATCTAGTTGAATAAAACTTTTTTTTTTCAATTAGTGGGTTTGAAATATAATGTATGTAAATGCATACGTGAAGATGCATTATTGACAAACTAATAACTTGGGTACAACCGTTGTGCCTTTCCTACATCTAAAATGTATTTTTATTATATAAGAAAGAAAGAAAGAAAGAAAGAAAGTAAGAAAGAAAGAAAGAAAGAAAGAAAGAAAGAAAGAAAGAAAGAAATCAGAAAGCATTAGCAAAAAACCATCATAGCAAAAAACAACCAAATCATTGTAACATTCGCAAAAAATAAAAAAAATCTTTAAAAGCAACTAAAAGTAATAATATATACAGTATTTACAGAAAGAAAGAAAGAAAGAAAGAAAGAAAGAAAGAAAGAAATGTAATTCATACCACAACAACTTACTTGTTAAATAATATATATTTTAACGCAACAGAACAATTTTTACAGTTTTAACAGAAGCTGTAAGGCAAAACAAAAACATAACCGTTATAGTTTTGATACCATGTAATAACATGAACTGCCTTTGTGTGTGTGTGCATGGAGTTTGCATGTTCTCCTCATGCTTGGTGAGTTTCCTCCGGGTTCTCTGGTTTCCTCCCACAGTACAAAGACATGTAGTTTAGGCTAATTGGCTTTCCCATAATTCCCTGTAGTGTGTGAGTGAGCATGTGTGTGTGTGTGTGTGTGTGTGTGTGTGTGTGTGTGTGTGTGTGTGTGTGTGTGTGTGTGTGTGTGTGTGTGTGTGTGTGTGTGAACATGTGTGTGTGTGTGTGTGTGTGAACATGTGTGTGTGTGTGTGAACATGTGTGTGTGTGTGTGTGTGTGTGTGTGTGTGTGTGTGTGAGAGAGAGAGTGCATGTGTGTGTGTGTGTGTGTGTGTGTGTGTGTGTGTGTGTACCCTGACTTCCCTGACCCCCCTGGATCACTTCCACTGTGGTCTCATTCTTCACTTCATCAACCAAAAGCATCAATAATCATTTCCCTATAGCAAATATATATTACATACTTATAGCAAAGATCTAATGCTCATGAACACCTACTCTCCAGTATAAATGATTTGATATGTTTAAGTATTGTATTATTATACATTCTATACCTCACACTCCCATCTCTGCTAAACATGTGTTTTGGAAGATTACCTCGAGTCCCAGCACTTGATGTGTCCACCAGCAAACCGTTCTGGCGTTGATCTGCTCTGTTTTTCTTCAGCTCAGGCTGTTTTTGAAGCCTGCGTGCTTCATTAGTTCTGCTCTGGAGAAGAAAACAAGGCCAGACTCAGTGACCTTAACTTTTTAATTACAGGCATTGCCTGTGTGAGAAGGTAAAAGAAGAGAGTTTCTTCTTCGCCTTTATCAATCTATATACATACAGTATGTGATAACAAGAAATAATCCAGGATTTTAAACTGGTACACAATGTTCTCCTTACAGCAAAAAATACTGTCCTTCAGTCAGATATTTAATATTTAATGTTTGCACATATCTATCTAAAATCATAAAAGCTTACGGCCAGGATTTTCTTTACAGTCATGTGTGAAACTTAGTACTCCCCTCCTTTCAAACAACAATATGTAAATTAGTTTACTGTGCCATTATTTATTTAACTAAAATGAAGTTAAATAAATAAATAAATCCCAAAAAGAAAACGATGTGGGCAATAGTAAGTACCCCCCACGAGTCAGTAGCTTGCAGATCCACCTTTAGCATCTCAGGGAGTTTTTCCTTGCCACTGTCGCCCGTCGGCCTCGGCTTCCTCATCAGGAACAATCTTATGATTTTGATTCATACACATTCACGTTTCACACACACTTAAATAATTATTTCGATTGTGTAAAGCTGCTTTGCGACAATGTCAATTGTTAAAAATGCTATACAAATAAAATTGAAGTGAAATTGCAGTAATAACTTAAGTAATCATTTCTGGTATTACTTTCTCAGTCTCTCACATCATTGTGTAGGAAATTTGAGGTTTTTGGACATTCGTTTATTCACAGTTCTCTTAAGGTACCACAGCATTTCAATTGATTCCAGGTCTGGATTTGGACTAGACCATTTCAAAAGCTTGATTCGTTACTGATGTGCTTCCTGTTCCATGACCTAATTTCCTCCAAGTTTTAGCTGTTGGACAGATTGTCTCACATTCTGAGAAGCAGGTATACAGAGAAGCTCATGGTCGACTCAATGCAAGGTGCCCAGGTCCTGTGGCAGCAAGAACAAGCCTGAATCATCACCCCAAATCATCAGGTGATTCTGTTTGGTTTTTCTGTTTGGTTTTCGCCAAACATTGCGCAGGCATTAAGATCAAACAATTCCACTATGGTTTTATTTGTCCACAGAACACTCCTCCAGAAGATTTGTGGTTTGCTCAGATGTAGTTTTGCAAACCTCAGTCCTGCCTCCATGTTCTTTTTGTAGACAGAGGAGTTTTTCTCCTGTCAAACTGTACTTATTCAGTCTTCTTCTAATTGTGCCGTCATGGACTTTCTGCCCAGTAAGGTCTGTACGGTCTGAGAGGAAGCTCTTGTTTTTTTTTTTGTTGTTGTTTTTTTGTATTTCTCTGAGCGTTGCACAGTTGGGGTAAATGTGTTTGAGCGTTCAGTGCTGGGAAAATTGGCAGTTGTCTTTCCACTTGCGAATAATCTCTCTCACTGTAGAACATTCAGCTCAGAATGTTTGAGATTGTTTGAAAATGCTTTTATAACCCTTTCCAGATTGATGTGCAGCAACAATTACATACATCTGTCCCTCTTGGCATTGTCTGCATTTATAAAGGTCTGCACACCTGCTAATGATCAATTAATTACGGCTTAATGATTAACCAGCACCTGGTTGCAACTTATTCTTATAAATCCAGTGGAATCAGTAAGGGTGTACCTCGTCTTTTTTTTTTCGTTTTGGCTTCATTTTTGTTAAATAAATAATGGCACAGTGAAAAGGGTTGTATTATGCTGTTGTTTGTCTGAGGTTGTATTTGCCTAATACTAAGACCTGCTACAATCAGATAATCAGATTTTTATTATGTTTTTACACTCACAACTATATATATATATATATATAGGAGGAGGGGTACTAATTTTTTTTAACATGCCTGTATGTTTCTTATGGACTCATCACCACTAATTATTCACACAACTGTTTCATAAGAGGAACAGTTTATATTCATAAGAGAATAATACTTGGCCTATATTATCATTCAAATCACTTTAGCATATTAACACTTTAACTCATCTGACGATTGCACAGCGCTAACAGACTCTGCTGAGAAATATAATTTCCTTTGTTTAAGATTCTGGTCTGTCCTGATTTTGATGCAATGTTTGTTTGTTGTTTTGCCCTTGCATCAGAACAGAGCACCAGAAATCTGGTGTGTGTGTCACAGAGTCAGGAAGTCCGTTTGAGAGCGAGACACTGTGACGCTTTAGACATTGATATACTGAGACGGAGAAGCTTTATATATTTAAATAAGCTTTATATAAAATGTAACTATTAAGGACAAAACATAAGTTGCAGAGATATGGTATTAGGATGAAGAAAGGAAAAAACTTGTTTAAACTGAGGGTTGATAAAGTGTTTTCTGAATAATGTGGGGGGAAATATAGTCCATTTTTTTAATTAGACAACAACAATTATAAACTGTAAAAAAGTGTTTCTACTAGATTAGATCAATCAACATATGGAAAAAACATGCCCAGCTGTTTTGAAATGCCCCCTCCCCCCTCACACACACACACACACACACACACACACACACACACACACACACACACACACACAAAATAATATACACTGTTAACCTTGAGACAACAATAACTTAAACTTTCATGTATTTAATTCTTTATATTTTTTTAATACATTTGACTTGCAATGAAATTCTAAAGACATGTCCTGCTTTAACAAGCCCGAAAACACTGTTTTTAGAAATGTTCTATCTGTGTGTTAACAGTGTCTGTTTCCTATTACTGTCTTCCTCCAGCCTTTGTGTGCATTACTCAGTACAGTACAGTTAACTTACCCCTCCCCCCCCCCTTCCCCCCTTACAGTATTAGTCCTCAGGAACCGTAGACCCTCCATTCATCCACAAAGAAAAAAGAAGAAAAAAAAGACATCTTCAATAACACTGATGAGGATGTGACCCTGGCACACACAGGCGTCTCCGTTTCCTCTCGATTAGCCTCTGTCTAGGCAGAGAGAACTAATGGCGTGTTTTCCTCAATCCTCAAGGCCGCTCCTCTAACCTATGCAAAATCTCTGAGGTCCAGTTGTGGTTGAGCTGACATATTATTAGTGGAACAAGGTTAGTTATAGGTCTGAAAAGTTGTTTTTCAACCCGCTGAGTATTTGTCTTTTTGGCCATTTATGCTGCGTTTTTACAAAGAAAGAAAAAATGACAGCGTGACTAGCAGAGAGCAGTTAGCATGATTGTGCTAAATTAGGGATTCCCAATACATAGTTCGCCGTCTCCGCTGCTCGGACACACCTGATCACAACTGACAGGATAATTTACTCACTCTTACATGGCGGTGTTGGAGAAGGAGGAATGCTAAAGTCTGTATCTGGGTCCTCAACGTGAGTGCTGTGAGACACAGTGTTACTAAGCCACGTAAAGTATTATATTTACTCTTATCAGTGTTAACAGCTCAATGAGCACAAAGGCGTCTTTGCCATATACAGTATTCATTAAACGTCTAAATTTCAGTCAGAGTGAATGTTTTTAATGCGGTATAAATGGAAACGTATAAATAACGACCGGTGTGGTCGTATACAATACGTCAAACTTAATGTGGAATAAAAACGATTTATATTTAGGGGCCACATCAAGGCCGCTCAGGACCGACTTAAAATGGACCAATAACACATTTTTTATGAGCCCATTTGAGTAAAGCCTGACTGCCCAGTAATGTACGTCTGGCCACTGGGAAGTGCACTGCTGTTTCAGACACATACTGGAATTCACATTTAATTAGTGTCCTTATACGAACTTCAGCTTTTTTTTTCTTTTCTTTTTTCATGTGTTTAAGATGCAAGAATGTACACAGACTGGGGCGTTCAAACTGGATTTCCTCATAGCATTCTCAAGTCTGATTGATTAGAAGTCTTTTTTTTTTTTATGTGGACAAATGACATAAAGGTTTCAGGTGTTTATTCATTGAAGGAGTCTCCAGTGTCAATAAGCCTCCCATCAAATGAGAGCACAGAAGGATGCTTTCTAGTTTCTCACCAACATGATTTTATTTGTTTTGTTTTTATTTCGTATGTTTAAAAAAAAAAAAAAAGGAGAAAAGAGAGATTAATGATGATGTTCATATTAACCTGTTTTATGGACCTTATGGAAACTATGCAAACATGTACAATGTGTTGTTTTTCTAATTAATATGCAATGTAATCTTTGGTATGTACTGTTAAAGAATAATCACACTTCATCTTAGATTGCTTCACAAAACCACAGAATTCTTTGGCTTCCTGTAACAGCATGCCTCACCATGGTTTATTCCTTATATGTTCTACATCTAGGCATTTGGCAGACACCCTTATCCAGAGCGACTTGCATTTTTATCTCATTACTTCTGAGCAATTGAGGGTTAAGGGCCTTGCTCAAGGGCCCAAGAGTGGCAACTTGATGGTTGCGAGGTTTGAACCTGGAATCTTCCACTGAGCTACCCCTGTCCTGGGTAGTTGTATATGTTCTAATCCCATAATTCACTGTAAATGTGCTTCAGCTTTAAGACACTGTTAAATTTACATCACTGTGTAAATAAAGTCTACAATTCTTTGTCATTTGTTAAGGCACTTTTCTAGTTTGGTAAACACTGATGCATATATATTTACCATCCACATGTAAGTATTTTATTTTTAATTCTTTTGATTTGGTTTTACCAAAGATTTTTCACTTATTATAAAAATTCTGACAAGAAGTCAGTCATTTTTCACATTCTTTAGGGATGCACACTATTTTTAAGGTCTGAGCACTCCTTCTTCGTGTGGGCAAATGGAAAAAGGCCCACAGGGCAGGAATGATTGCGGGTTGGACCAGGCCAATGGCCAAAGCCATTGGATATCATCACTCCTTCATTAAACTGGCATGCACAGGTATCACAGTGGCTCTGGCGAAAAGAAAAGGCCCTTTCATAGGGCAAGACGAGAGCTAGAGGCTGAGAAAGAGAGAGGAGGGGGGGGGGGGGCAATCTACGGCTTTGTTACAAGTCTTAATGCACTGGAGAACTTCATGATTCAGAAATCACACCCGTTTGTCATATACTGCACATAGACATGATGTTTTCAGTTTGTAAATTGGTATTTAAACACATAATATTCACTATTTTCATGTTTGTGCATTTGTAAAAAAAATATATCCATATCTGCAATTCAAAAAAGTTTAAATGTTATTACTATTAATATCCAAATCCGAGTTAGGAAGCTGAGGTCAGAGTGGAGGGTCAGCCATGATACAGCGTCTATCTAAGGCCTTAACCATTTAATAGTGCTGAAGGGAATGTTGCTGTGTCACAGCTTCAGGGTCCCCAGTTTCTGGCAGGGTTTGGTTTCATGTGTTCGCCCTACATCCTTGTGGGGTTTCCTCTAGATTCTCTGTTTCACTTACATCTCACAAAACGTATTGCTAGCTGAATTAGTTCAGTTCATATTTAGATATGCCACATTTCCCTTGGCTGTGTTTGTGTCTGACTTGCATCCGATCCAGAGCAGATTCGCACCTAATACACACCTGCTCATAAGATAGCCTTCGTGCTCACAGCGACCAGGAAAAGGAGTCTACTGAATATGAATGAACAGACATCATGGACAAATCTGTACACACCGGACTGAGCTGAAGATTAAATTGAGCCGCGGCAAACAAGTTCAAAAGCAGGATCTGGTTGTCAAGAAAATAAAAAGAAAAGCATAAAGAACTCCGTGTAACGTTGAGTCATAGCTGAATGTTAGCCATCACCATTTCTGCGGTGACATGTCAATTCAGACATTCAGAAATTACCAGACAGTAAGACAAATTATCCACACATGAACATCATAAGAGCTTACACGATTAAGGAAGGATATAGTCAAGTGAAGTCAAATTCTCCATTTTATTAAGACCAATCTACTAAACCTTCGAGCACCAAAACACACAAAATAAAAATCCATTCCTGTGTATCGAAACCGACGAAATGTAAAGACAAATAATAACACATTCATAAAGGCATTTATAATACTTTTGAAATGTACTCATTATAAGACATACAGTTACAATTTGCAAGCTTGGAAGAAGAACGCTCCTTTTAAAGCTTCATTCATTCTAAAGGCTCAACGTCTTAGATGCCTGTATATAGTAACTTAGTCCTACAATCACCATGAAATCCAATCTATTTCTTACCCTCAGACAGGACAGAAAGTATTCCACATGCTTTGACTCACTCCTTCTTGGAGACAGTGTCAGCTCTGTGATTTCTCATTGATTTGGAGCTGAACCAAGGCTTCCTCCAGGCTGAACTTGTTGTCATGAACATTTTGTCTGACCACACCCCATTCTTTATCATAATCACATATCATATAACACATATCACAGAGTATTATTTTATCCAGCCCAAGCTGTATAGTGTAGAAAATTATTCCGTTAAATGTTCAGGAATGACAGAATTTTTCTTTTTTTTTTTTTTTCTTTTTACAAAGATCCTCCATTTTTCACCGGCTCAAAACTATTTGAGTAAATAAACAAAATCCTAAATATGAAGTTTGTTTTTAATAATTAGACGCCAAGCCTTTGTAGTCAATGCCTGCCCGAAGTCTGGAGCCCATGGACATGACCACATGCTGGGTTTCCTCCAGAGCTGCTTTGCTTTCTGCCTTCAGTTTTGACTTCAGTAAGCGAAAAGCAGCTCAGCTGAGTTGAGGCCAGTCGACTGACTTGGCTGCATAGAAATGTCTGTAATACCTTAAGGGTTTGTGCAGTATTTTTGTTAAACCTGTTGAATTAATGCAGAAAGTGTACACTTCAGTTGATTGCTTCATTTAAAAGTCACTGTGGGGGAGTGAAGAGGCAAAATTTCAAACATTATGTCTATGGTCAAATACTTATGCATGGAAGAGTCGCTAAAAATCAATACAAAGTTTTAACTGATGAGAAAATACCTTTATGGGTGTGGTCTTTCCAGGATAACTCCACACTCTTTCACAGTGGCACACGGGCTGAATGAAGATGAAAAGTAGAAAATGTACTGACTGTCGGATGTAGGTTATGCAGTATATAGTTTATATGTTCATACAGTAGATCAATATCAAATGGCTCAACATTCAAATGTCCTGAACACAGCTAACAGGTTCCCTATAATTCCTGCCATGACTGATGAAGTCATTCCTGATACTTACTTACTAAACGTGTATGTTTATTTTAAAGAAGAGGAGACTGCTGGAGATTATGGCCTAGTCCACATGTACACGGGTAATTCTTAAAACAGACGTTTTTTCCTTCTTTGTTCTCGTCAACATGAAGACACAAAAACATACTGAAGCTTACAAGCTAGCTGTCCAGCCATTTTGGCCAATCGACCTAAAAAACGAATATTATTTGGTATTTCACTCTCTGACGTCAAGAAAAAGAGGAGTTCTGTGGCGCACACTCAAACAAGCCAAAATCTCCTTTCCACACACCAACACTGAAAATTGAGTTTCTGAAAATCTTCACCCTGGAAACAGTTTTCCACATGCTCCATTTTCAGTGACCTAAAACACAGTTTGCGTGTGAACGAAAGGCCAAATCATATAGAAAAACCTCAGTTTTCACAAATACCCGTGTCTGCTGTGTCAGTTTACCCCCAAGTAAGAACTTATCCATAAGTTCATGTAGACCTTTTGAACCTCATGTTTACATCTTTCTAGCTGCCTGTATGGAACTATACAAGGTCCATCTGGAGAAACAAATTTATAAAAGTGTGATCTCCAGATGGCCCATGTTAAGCTCCAAATGAAGAAGACCACGCTAGAAACTGAATTACTTGAGGGGGCTAAAGGTGAACGACCTCAGCTAAGTGTAAAATCATGCCCAAGAATATTAAAGCATGGTTTTGCCTAAAACTAAATAGTCTAAATTAACCATGTTGAAAACTTTGCATCTCTGACAACTATGGTGTTTATGTAAATCATAGCACACATACATAACATGATTAAAATATCACAGGTTAAGGTAGGAGACACTACAATCAGAACCTGGGTAGGATTATTATCAGTACTGTACAGTATAACAGTAAGCATTAGAACTGTCCTGCGTGGTTACCAGAGAACAGACTATGACAACTAATAAACTAAATTTAAACTAAATTCAAAGCTAAACTAAATTCATCCTAAATGCATTATTTGTTGTTGTTGTTTTTTATTTGTTTGTTTTTTTAACACGGTACACTTAAAGAAATTCCAATTCCTTAAAACACACACTTGGATGATTGCAGGAGAATGTTGTAAACCGTAAAGTGGTTAGTTTCTTCAGTTTAGCTGATTGCTGGTGCGTTGCATCATGTGCATGCGTGCTGAGAAAGAGTGATTCATATCTTTCCTAGATGAATGTGCAAGAGTCTGGGGCTTTCATTAGTACTTTAATCTTGGCATTGAGTTTCTCTACTGTATGTATATGCCTGCACTTACATATATTCTTGACCCTTTAAGTCAATTTGACACAAATTATTATTATTTCTTTTAAATTCGACTATATTATTGTTCTAAAATTAAATCAGTTCAATCCAGTAATGAAAAACCACTTTTAATTACAGGAACTTACATTTTAAATTACAGGAACATTTCCCAGTTTCTTTTTTTTATTATTCATTCTCTCACTTTCCCTCACACCTCTGCAGACAGACCTGCCTTCAGGATCATCAGCAAATGCGCTTTTGTGTGTATTTTATATGATATTATATCTGCTTTTGGTTATATTATAAAAGTTAATCTGATATCCAATATTAATTCACTGTGGTTTAGGCTTGATCATATAATATAGATGTAAAACAAGTACAGCCGGTGAGGTGTCTAATGTGAACTTCCCCCTGAGCGGAGTGACGTGTGTAAGTAAACAGTCTAAATTCTCTGATCTGCTGTTACTCTGCAAACAGTCATAAATCACTTGTTTCACTTATTTAAAAAGAACTACTGATAACCGAGATCCCTAAATCCCTCTCGCCTCAAACTTCACATCAACGCATTCCGATACAATTCTACTCGATGTGACATCAAAAATGAGATGAACATTGCTTATTTCTTCAGAGGATAACAGCTGAAAAGTGAGAACTTTCCTCAAGCACGTTGGCGAGATTCGGAGAGGAATGGCGAGCATGAGTTAGAGATTTACCTCGACTGTTTACACTGGGCCTTCACACTGCACCTCCAAGTCCAGATGAGAAGTTTCCCAAGCTCATTGCATTTCAGCCCTTGGCCAAGACTTTTTTTTCTACAGTTTGTCTAACAACCAGAGAGAGGCACCAATAATATGATAAAGTATTAAATAGGCCTTAGGAAACATCAGGGCATATCCGTACTCTTTATAAATTAAATATATATATATTAACTAGACACTGATCAATGTGAGTCAATGATACAGTGAAATGGAAGTAAAAAATGATACACAACAGGACGTGCCATTATATATATATGAACATAATCAACAAGAGAAAAGTGCAATGCGCATTCAATATTACAAACCTCAAGTTGTCGGTTATCAGCTTCCTGAAGAATTTCCCATAATGGTAAATGCATTGACTGTTACAAAGCACCGAGACGCCTTTCATGAATGATAAATCAACATATCATTTCAGAAGGTTTCACCCTATCAAAGATAATACAAATGGTGTTCAAGTCAAACCAGCACTTTTGTGCAGAATAACTCTAATATAGAACTCTCTAATATAAATTTCTCTATATAATCCCCCTGCTACACTAATGCACTTATCCCAGTGTTTCACTAGTGCTTGGACACTATCAAAGTAGAACGTTTTCTCAGTGCATTTCTTAAAAAATAATTTAATATCAGTCTTAGATTTGGGTTGCGTTGTCTCAAAACAAGTCCCTGTGAATGAGGTGTTACTATAGAAAACAATACACTGAAAGGAGGCTGTATAAGAACGTGTCACATCACAGCCGGGAGGATTATCAGAGAGGGTACTATAGAAAATTTATCAGTTAATTTTTTTTTTTTTTATGTCTAAAAGATTGAAATAAAAGAACATTAGCTCAATTAAATTAAGGCACTATTTCTGTCATTAACTGATCAATGTAATGAATCACAAAAATTCAGTTTGATATATACAAAAAAAATCAAGCTACATTATCATTATTCTTTACCTGAAATCTTGATTTAAAAAAGTATATTTCAATACATGCATGGTAGGGCAAGTCTCTGCATCAGCTTCATGCACGGAGTTCTGCATGTTACATGTGTGTTTCCTCACAACGGTTGTCTGGTTTCCTTCCATCTCAGAAAAAAACGTGTTCATACTGTAGGTGGACTGACACCACTTATTTTACCCTAAGTGTGTGTGTGTGTGTGTGTGTGTGTGTGTGTGTGTGTGTGTGTGTGTGTGTGTGTGTGTGTGTGTGTGTGTGTGTGTGTGTGTGTGTGTGTGTGTGTGTGTGTGTGTGTGTGTGTGTGTGTGTGTGTGTGTGTGTGGCTGTGTGTGTGTGTGGCTGTGTGTGTGTGTGTGTGTGTGTGTGTGTGTGTGTGGGTGTGTGTGTGTGTGTGTGTGTAATGCCCTGCAATGGCCCTGTATTCAGGGAACTTATCTGCAGCCACCGTGACCCTGGATATGATTACTGAAGATGAGTGAATTAATGAGTTTGACCGACATGTCTGTAGGTTGTTTTGTCAGTAAATATAACATGCTGTATGCTGACACTCAGGATTGATACAGACACTAGTAACAATACAGTGATAACTGATAAAGAGTTACAGATCAAAAAGGAATCATTACACTATATTACATCTTAATAACACTTTAGCATATTTACACCTTAATCTTAATCTATATGAGTGTTTAAAAAACCCAGTCTATTAAAATAGTTTAATATAAAAATGCAGTAGCACTTCAATTATTCTTCATGCCACAAGACAGACCTTGCTTAACTTGTTTACAGGCTCACAGCGTCGCCGATCGGGCTAGTGTCTGCTGTGTGACGTCGTTCCTTCACTTCCCGGTTTCACTGTTTAAAAGCCTTGTTGTTGTTCCTAATAGACTGAAAAAGCATATATTATGAGATTAGCTGCTGAAAATGGCGAGCGCGACGTTTCCCTAAATGCCGTTTTAAAATAAACTACAGCCTCTCCTTCCTATTAGCAGCGTACTGCTAGTACAAGAACGAATGTGCGGCTGACAAGAGTACTAAGAAGGTCTGTTCTGTTTGCGCTTCAAGTGAATAACTTAAATAAGCATGGTCAGTGTAAATAAACGCAGCATGACAAGGTACAGAGGAATCGAGACTCGCATAGTTGGTTTTCTGTACTTGGAAGTGGGGCCTTAATTAAGGTGGCGGGGCAGATAGGATTACTGACTGATTCCGCATTGCGAGAGCTTGACACTGAGCAAGCAAACAAGGTAACAACATCCAGAAGTGTGCTTTTCTCCCTCACCATGACTGTGTGTGCGTGCGTGCATGCGTGTGTGCTGGGGGGGGGGGGGGTAATTAAACTTATCACCACAGACCTGGATATGAGGGACTCTAAAATAAACCAAAGCGAAACAATCTGACTGTGAATGATGCGATCTTCCAGCTCTGTGTGACAGTCTAGCTTTTCTGAAGATGATGGGCTTTTGGTCATTTTACTACACAGTACACACACACACATATATGTGAACATATATATGTAAATATATGTGTGTAGAGAGAAAGAGAGAGAGAGAGAGAGAGAACATATATATATATATATATATATATATATATATATGTGTGTGTGTGTGTGTGTGTGAGAGAGAGAGAGAGAGAGAGAAGAGATTTTTAATATATATGTTTGAAAATTAAAAAGCTATCTATATATAGATTGATATTTAAAAAAATAAACATATATATATATATATATATATATATATACACTTCATATATATATGTATGTGTGTATATGCACTCAGCTTTGGCATGAGACAGGGCGCGCTTGCAGTGTGTGTGTGTGTGTGTGTGCTGCTCGGCTCGCGCGTTAAACACACACGCGCGCGCTCACCAAGCGCTCGCGGGGTTTTCTTCGGGTCTCTCGTGCCCCCTATCGGTCATTAAAAGTACCCCAAAGCCCCCAAACACTGCGTATTTGGAAGCGTGCACGGTTTCTACAAACACAACTTGTGTGTTTATACGTCAGGAGGAAACACCTAATAACTGACACACCGGGCTGAGATCACGGAAACCGTGCTGTCTGCTATTGGGGTAGTAATTGTCTAAAAAGTTTTATACAATGAATAAAAAACGGTCCTTTATTTCATGACGGAGGAACAGACGCTGCAGAGAGTTCTTCATATACAGAGAGAAGGAGCGAGAGAGATGATCTGATTCACTCACTCTCAGGACAGTACATGCACTCGCATCACACGGCTCTGTGTGTGTGTGCGTGTGTGCGTGAAGCTGAGCGGAAAGTGCGGCTCTGGTGGAGTGAGTGATCGGAGGCGGGGGGGAGGGGGAGGACAGGGGTTGTGTGTGTGTTTGTATGTGTGTGTGTGTGTGTGTGTGTAGGGTGGGGGGGGATGGCGGAGGGGGGGGATTGGTAGGGTGTCGGATTCGGAGGCGTGACGCGCGCGCAGCTCCTCGCTCCGTCCAATCAGCGCGCGTGCGTTCTTTTATAAAGAGCGCGCGCGCCTCTCGCGCAGCGCAGGTTTCGGACTCCGCTTGGAAATAAAGCAGCAGCACGAGCGCGCGCGCTCTGGATCTCGCGAGAGACCTCTCGTTATAAAACACTCCGCACGCGCATCAGTGGATTTCGGTCTCACTTGAGGTCCAGGTGGAAACGAAAGCTAATATATTTATATTTAAAACAAATTTGCTTTCATTTATTGAGGAGTCGGTCTCGTGCGCCGAAAGTGTGTTAGTGAGTAAAAAAAAAAATTTCTGAGGATTTTTCAAGTTTTTTAAACCCCGAATATCGTTTCGTATGAATCTACTCGACCCCTACCTCAAGATGACGGACGAGCAAGACAAGAGTCTGTCGGACGCCCCGAGTCCGAGCATGTCCGAGGATTCCGCGGGGTCTCCGTGTCCCTCTGCCTCCGGTTCGGGCTCGTGCTCGGACGTGGAGACCGGCGGTGGCGTGCGCGCGCGCGACGTCGGCGGCGAGCTGAAAAAGTTGGACGGGGAGGACGAGCACGAGAACAACGAGAAGTTCCCGCAGTGCATCCGCGAGGCCGTGTCGCAGGTGCTCAAGGGCTACGATTGGACGCTCGTGCCTGTGCCGGTGCGCGTGCACGGCGCCAGCAAAAACAAGCCGCACGTGAAGCGGCCCATGAACGCGTTCATGGTGTGGGCGCAGGCCGCGCGCCGCAAACTCGCAGACCAGTACCCTCACCTGCACAACGCCGAGCTGAGCAAAACCCTGGGCAAGTTATGGAGGTAGGTCTGCTGGGGCAATTCAGTCAAGTTCTGTTAAAGCAAAGGAAACGTCTCTACAGGAGCCCAAAGATGCAGGGGCATGAGATTCTCATGAGTTTGGTTTAAAGGCAAGAAAATCATCACTCAGCCGTGTTTAGTCTGATAGGTCAGGTCTAATAATGCATGCATGCAGTCTCAGTTAATAACTCCTACAGTTAGAAGAGTCGACTCTTTCAGTGTTCAGTGTGGAATTTGGTTTTGTTATATCGAGACATTGTTTCAAATATTCACTTTTTTGTTTTCCGATCAGATTGCTGAACGATACAGAGAAGCGTCCATTCGTAGAAGAGGCTGAGCGCCTACGTGTGCAACACAAGAAGGATCACCCTGACTACAAATACCAGCCACGGCGAAGGAAATCCGCCAAGAACGGTCAGGGCGAGGGGGAAGAGGGTCCCGAGCACACACACGTCTCGACCAACGCCATCTTCAAAGCACTGCAGCAAGCCGATTCCCCAGCATCAAGCATGGGAGAGGTGCACTCCCCCAGCGAGCAGTCAGGTAGGCATGCAACGCCACACAATGGAGTTCATTTTATGCATAAATACGTTGTTATTGAATTATTACCTGTTGTCATTGGAAGGTAATATAATGATAGAACCAAGTTTACTAGTGAATAAGGCGGTTAGATAGGCAGAAAAGTATGCAGGTGTTCAAAATTTTTTACATGATGGCAATTGTTGTTTCAATTGCGTTTGCAATTGGTGTGTTTATTTATACTGTATTTATCACACAGGCCAGTCCCAGGGTCCCCCGACTCCACCCACCACCCCCAAAATTGATGCTCAGGCAGGCAAAAGTGAGCCAAAGCGTGAGGGACGCCCATTGCAGGATGGCATCGCAGTTACCGTTGGCTCTGGCGGGCAGCGTCAGCTTAACATCGAC
>QNUK01000979.1:32500-125000 GCA_013621035.1 Clarias magur
TACCCTGCCTCTTTCCCCTCCTCGTCCTCTTCTTGCTCCTGCTCGTCCTCTTCCTCTAACGTCCTCTAACCCTCTCGCTTCTTCACCTCCACGTCCTCTCCCTCGGCCTCCTCTGATTCTCACTCTTCTCACTCTTACTGCTCCTTCCATTGTACTCCACATAGACAGCTCACCTGTGGCTTCTTCGTAGTGCTTAGGCTGATCGCAAAGTGAACTAATTATCTAAAACAGTTTTCGCATGTGAAAGTGTGCCAGACAGTTGTCAAAATAGTGTTAATGATAGCCATACGTGTGTATAATTTCGCTAGGAGTGTGTTGGAAATTTGGCAATTGAGTGTAAGCAGTGAGTCGTGTTTAAAGTTCTGCTATAAGAGTGTTGTGCAGTGAATTGTGCCTACAGTTTTGCAAAATTGCAAACTGAGTGCAAAGCAGTGTTTGTGCTTTTAGTTTTGCTAACTCAGTGAGTGGTTTTGCTATAAGTATTAATAATTTTAGAAATTGTGCTATAAGAATCACAGTTAGGGTTTAAGCCATCAGAAAAAAACTGTAATATCACAACAGATTAAGCCAAGACATTTCAGTTTATTATACCGTTCTTCATATGAATAATAATATTTATTAACCACAGCTAAACTAATAGGAATGTAAATGTATCTCTGGGTTCTCCACCTCCGCAAATCAATCCAGGAAGTGAACTGTACACTTCCTCTGTGTGGAGGAGTGTGTGAACGTGTGTGTGGTGCTCAGCGATGGATGGGTGTCCTTGTGCCCAGTGATCTCAGCATGGCCTCCACCACACGGAGCAGAATCAGAATCGTTGTGTGCTGAGTTTGTCGCCTGATATTTCAGCAGTTTGTAATGAGTCATTATTTTTGTTTTTCAATTTTAAATAACATTATATATTATATCTTTTCAGTAATCATTGTCAATACTGGCTGAATGCAGTGTGTTTATTAATGACTAGGAATACAAAGTTATACAGGGTGTAATGACCTCAGCTGGAAACCATAAACAACCTGCATCAGTCAGTTCCCGTATAAAACCCAGAACCTCACTGGACTTGATGTCGTTCCAAATTCTGGTACCTTTTAGTTTTATTTTCGCTTCTACAGTAGTGGTCAAAAGTATTAAGACATCTTATGGCATGTATTACCGTTCTCCCTGTGATGTCACTAATAAGTTCCCACCTATCTGACTGAAGAGTTGTGCGAATGCGAATCAGCTGAACAAGTGGAGCAAGTCTGTGGAAAATCTCCAGTGAATCGTGAATCTTCAGGAAGCAGTCAAGCAGGCATGGGTTGAGCGAGTCCTGCAGACGTCTTTATGCTCAGCAGGTTTTTAAGGAATAAATATCTTCATGCTAAATAGGGTATGGAATTTCACTGCATAAAAGAAATAATTATGTATTATGTTGATTGTCATTATTTAAACATTTCAAGAATGTCATCTAAACATTGAATTTCACTTCTTTTTCTTTCCAATACTTTTGCCATCAGTGTACACTGGAGCTGTTGTACCAGCTGGCATGGTGCTGGAGGCTTCGTTTACACTCTGGACCTACAATCTTTCACTGTGCAAACCTCGTAACGGATCTTTTCTCTCTCTCAGTGTGTAATGCCAGTGCCAGGTCCTGACAAACTTCTGTCTCTGTGTGTGTCTGTGTGTGTGTGTGTGTGTGTGTGTGTGTGTGTGTGTGTGTGTGTGTGTGTGTGTGTGTGCGTGTGTGTGTGCGTGTGTGTGTGTGTGTGTGCGTGTGTGTGTGTGTGTTTATCCTGATACTTTACTTCTTCTTGTGCATGGCTCAATTTCTATAACTGATAGCAGTTACAACACCCTGCATTTCCCCAAAATAGAACTGTCATGTGTGTGTGTGTGTGTGTGTGTGTGTGTGCTGCTTTGTGAGAATGTCATATTTTATTATTAAATGTGTCGTACATGTTTAACATATTAAATTGAAGTGATTTTGGTTCAGTCATATTATGTAATTTTATAATGTCAGAATGAAGTGATAATGGCAAAAACATCCTGTTTTTTTTTATCCTTCACGGTAGTTCAGATTTATTATTATTATTTTTTGTACAACATTGCATCCCAAAGTTCAGCTGAAATTCATGGTAAATCAGGTCGTTATCTTTGAAAGTTACTGAATATTTAGTACAAACGAACCTTTTTTTTGTTGTTCATTTAACCATGAGGATATTACCAGGAGAAGAAAAGAGTTACATTTCTGCATTGTAATGTACTTATAACCTCCAAAGTTTTGATTTAAGACAAACTTGAACAAAACAAATCTGAACTATCACTTTAATATTAATAATTAAACATACTGTCGCTGTGTTGGACTTTATAGTGTTAAATTAAACAAGAAAAGTGTTTGTTCAACATTAAACCTATGTGTATGTAAAAATATTTATAGTGCAAAATTAATTAGATATACATTCATTTAAGAAGTGTAATCTCCAACTCAATTTAAAAACTGATCAGTAATTCTCTGAAATAAATATTCAATATAAAGACATTTACACATAACCTACACACTTGGTTGACGATCATGAAACATTGTGTACAGAACTGGCACACTCTCTCAAAAGTGCAGCACAAAGAATGAACAATAATCTAATCTATTCATTCATTTATTTATTTTATTTGAATTATCATTAACTCAACAACAGTGGAATAGTGCATTTTTATTTGTCCAAGAAAAGCCAGCATACGCGTTACAGCTTCATCATCTTGATTTAACATCATGTAGCTTCATGAAGTTATGATGTTAAAATACATTGTACATTTATAGGATGTTCTGGATCAGGTGCTATTTTATGAGCTGCCAGGAGAGATCAGAGGTCATAGTGCTCATTTACACCACATACGCTGTCTTCTCTGACACGCCCTCTCCTTTTTCATGAGAAAAGCAGTGACTCTGGATCTGTGAACTACATGCAGATGAATCCAGTGCGACTTTCCTACGTACGTAACTTCGGAATCTCATTTCAGCTATTTGAACTTACAACCTTCTGGAGACGAGCAGATAACTTTAATCACTTAGATGAAGTGTTTAATTATTTATACCAATTTAAATAAGCTGAAATGGAAATTACAGAAGAATAAACATATTGCAGCAAACGTGAAATTCATACTGTTTTTCTGCTATTATAATACATCACTGGAGGCAAATGTATTAACAGATCAATGTCGGAGTGCATATAGTGTTTAGTTCCCAGTGGAAATATAGAAATGTCTAAAGCTTGTTGTCAGTTCTGGGGAGTGAGCACATCTGTTTGGCCGTGTTGACTGAGATGTGAACCGTCAAGAGACGAGGAGGGGGTGGGGGGGGGGGTTGTTTGGGGAGAGAAAATGAAGGACTGAGATGACTCTTGCAGAAAGACGTAAGCTCTGCCATCTGAAAAACCCATTAGAAATGGTTCTCTCTCTCTCTCTCTCATGATGGAGGAACGGTGGCTTTTTCAAAAGCCTGGCTGATGAAACCGGCTTTCACATGGCTTGTTTTCTTCAGTCTGGTACAACGTATGCCAAACCCTGCTGAGGGCGGTGTCTCTGGCTCTGTCCATCCCCCAGAACGGTCATCACGGTCGTCGTCATCATCACCTCTGCTGCCAGTAGATGTGCTGCCAGTGTGTTCCCACTGCTTAAATCTTTCTACCAGTAAACCAGTGGTCACATTATTTAGGTTGAGGTTTTATTTAATGGTTAAAAGGTTTGAAAAGGAAGATCGGTCATATGCCAATGAGGCAATGTTTTTGCTCATTCAGGTCAGTTTGAACGATCTGTCTTTACAAATGATGCACTTTAATCTCAGAGACTGATGTGACGATTCGAAAAGGTTCCTCAGATGAATGAAGAAACATCTCCACTAGATAGGATCTATAACCTTACCCATTACCACCATGAATACGTTTCATCAACTTATAAGTATCGCAATACCCTAGATCACAGAAAAGTTAAACGGCTTGCACAACCACTCACAGACATGTATAACCCTGAGATCTCAGTGCCTTGACCCACCACCTCCCGCCCCCACCCCTCTCCGGGTACTGCCGAGCGGAAGTGGGAATGGTGTGACCGGTGCAGCTCGTTCCTCATCCCGTAGGCAGTTTTCCCAAGAGAAAGGCATTAATATTCCAAACAGGCAGCTCGCAGAGACTCTCTCCCCTCCAAGCCCAATGGGTGGCCCTTTCAAATGCAAAATAACAACAAAGAAGTAGATTGGGGTGGGGGGGGGAGAGGCAGAATCTGGCAACTTCCCAGTCCGGTAACAATATAGTTTTAAAAAGTTCCAAAGAAGAGCAGAAATTTTCAAAGATAACCGAAAATCGGGATTAGACATGTAGGTTGAATCTGAAACTTGGAATAAATAAATATACAAGGTTTAATTAAGAATGATTTTACAATGTGCATGTGTGCGTGGGTGTTGGACACAACATATCACTGTGTATCGTTCCAAAACACCCACAGAGAAAATTTTCTGATGACAAGGAAAGCGTAATTATTCGGTGGCCTCATTTTTCATTGAAGGGGAAAAATACAATGTTTGAAATTATTCGGTCTGAAGAGAACTCATTAAAAACATCAGGAACAGGCGTTTGCCAATTCACTGAAAGTCTTGGGGTGAAACTAGTTTTCTTGTATTTTTTTTCTTGTATATTTAAGTAATCAAAGTCCTCTCCGAGCGTTCCTCATCTTCCTTTCTCCGATTCACGTTTCTAGAAAAACGCAGCGGCCTCCATCCTCCTAACCCCTCCCTTCGCCTCCACATCACATCATCCCATCGTCATTGTCCCGCAGGAGCGCCACAAAAGGGACCGTTTGACCTTGGAGCACGAACCCATTTCCTCCCTTTTGAAAACGGTGCAGCTCGCAGAAAGCTTTGCACTGCCTCAAAGGAAACTGTACATCAATACAGTGACAGCCAGCCAAACATTTAACAAAAAAAAATGAAAAGAAAAGAAGGAATAAAAAGAAAAGGAAACGCACGTCACACAAGCTGGAGTCAACAGTTTGTTCATCTCCTAGCAGCAGATACGCGTAGGACAAGATGTTAGCAAGTTAGCAAGCTGAACCTTTGGTATGAAAGATGAAGAGTGTTAGTTAAAGTCAGGTTCATCATGTGAGACTATGGAGCAGTGGTTCAGCTACAGGGATGAAAAACAGAATTTTCTGTATCGCGTTCATCAGTGAATATTCACCAATATTATTGGTAATAGTCTTTACGCCATTAAGAACATTTGCATATTTGCAAGACTGCATAGTACATTACCTGGCCAAAACAGTTATACACTCTAATAATTCATTTGCCTTTAGCTTGGTGATCGGTGCTCAGTGTTGATGCGAGCTCATGTGTGAAAGCGATTCCTCATGCTCTCAGAAACACTCTTTTGGGTCCTTGAATGTTGCCGTGCCATCAGGGATAAAACACTCCACAGATGTGATGTGCTGGTGAATCAGTACTTTCAGGTTCAGGACTTCATTTTATTTCCACATAAGGTTGCTGAGTTTAGACCTGAGCGACTGACGCATAACACTGTCTCCAGAGGCGTGTACAGTGGACACTCTGCATGATGGGTGCATCTCTTTATTATCCGCGTTCTTACCCTGACACGCCCATCGCTCCGGGATAGGGATCAATCTGGACTCATCAGGTCACATGATCTTTTTTCATCACCCCAAAGTCCGATCTTTAATCGTGAATTGAAGTGAATTGAAGCTTTTTTTCTGATTAGTCTCATTAACAAGTGTCTCACGCACAGCTGTTTAGTCCCAGTCCTGTGAGCGCTCATCACATTGTGCGCACATGGAAATGCTCCTACTCTCTTGCTCTGGTTTCTATTGTCAGTTTTTTTTTTTTTTTTTTTTTTTTTAACCATGTAACTTTACCAAACATTTTCATTCAAGTTACAAGTTGACAGTTCAGCGTTGTCCTTCCAGGAACTAATGATGTCTTGCACAGTTCTTAACTCCAGTCATTTAAAATCTTCTTAGTCGCTTTCTTTGTGTACTGTACAGGACTTTTGACAGGTTTTGAGCCGTCCTAATTTCTACATATTAAATAAAATGATGTCGATGAAATGAAAGAAAGCTGAACAAATGTTTTATTGCGTCAGGGTGCAAAGTGCCTAAAGGTACAATTTAACCAACATTATGTAACAACCTCATGCAGCAACCTCATTTCCACTCTCGTCAGGTCCGAAACACTCAGCATTCAGCATTCAGCATTCTCCCTGGCAAATTCATGCATGAATGATTCATAGGTCAGTGCGTGGTTTAACAGACTGAAAACAGTCCTCTAACACGGGTCAGGTACAGAGACTGGCCTGAAAATGAGAGCAACAAACTTGCCAAAAAATGAGAACTGAAAAAGTCCTTCAGGAAGCCTGGAGAGCTGTTCCCCAAGACAACAGACAAATACAAGAAAGTCTGGCTCTCTGGAAGCAAAATATGAAGAAATGAGGCGTGACTTACGCACAGTACCCTATATTGCTTTTTATATTAGTTTTTCAGAACGTAATAGTTTAAAACCGAACATGAGCTAATAATGTGATGAGCACGATAGCACCGGGATCTACTCTGAACTCCACTAACACACACCGCAGCCTACAGGCATGGCCACTCCAAAGTGCAAAACCCAGCATGATGCTCCAGGTTCACCTTCACCTTCTCCCAAATTCTACACACACACACACACACACACACACACACACACACACACACACACACACACCTGACTCCAATCACCTTATTTAGCACTACATGGACGCTAGAACTTGAAGTGATTCCTCAGCAGTCTGTTCTCTAAACTTAACAAGTCTATGTTTATAGTGCTGGATATTCAGGGCTCTTTTTTTAATCCTGTTTTGGCCCTGTTTATGATTCCAGGCTCTGCTTTTGATTACCTGTTTGCACATCACCTGAATCTTTGCCTTACTCGGTTTTTGGATTTTGCTTCCTGAATTGGAATTGTCATTAAAAACCCCTAACTGCAGTTGCATCATAGCATTTCTCTGACAAATAACCATTTCTTTTCCATCATATCTCAATTCTAATAGCAGATCTGGTTCTTGTCATTTTAATGGAGCCAGAAGCATTTAATAAAAGGATGCTTTATTTACGTCCATCTCTGTGGTTCTTTCACTTGTCCACTAAGGAGACGTGATGAGGGACTACCTGAGCTCGTTCAGAGGATTTGATCAAACGCAACGTGTCTGTGTTAAAAAGCAGAACCAGAACCTTTTTTTCCCCCATGACCAAGAACATTAAGCCAGAACTTAAAGTCCAATAGTGATCACATGCTTAATGCTGACCCTCCTTCAGACAGACAGACCCCGCTCCGGGTATAATAGACATCACATGGTAAAGGGCAGAAGAGAAAGAAGTTTACTCTTAAAACTTACTCACTTATTCACTCACTCATTGCCTGTAACGCTTTATCCTGTATACAGGCTCGTGGGGGTCTGCAGTCTATCCCAGGAGACTTAAGGCATGAGGCGAGGTACACCTTGGACAGGGTGCCAACCCATCGCCAGGCACACACACACATACACACATTCTATGGGCAATTTGGGAACGCCAGTTAGTCTAATCTGCACGACTTACACCAAGCACGAGGAGAACATGCAAGCTCCAAATCAAGCCCAAATCTTGGAGGTGCAAGGCCACAGTGCTAACCGCTAAACCACCGTGCCACCGCTTTCTAAACTATTTTATATAAAATGTAGAGTTTAAGAGAGCTGAGTGTTGTTGTATACGGCACAGAAGAAAAAAATTACAGCTTCTTTTCCAATGAAAATAAACATACTGTACATTTCATACTTTTAGCTCTAATCTGAAAGTATTTATGAAAAGTGTATCAAAAAATGATTCAATCACCACCATCAGAGGATCTTCATCCAGCTTTTTCTACTTCATGGCAAATAAACCATGCATGAGTCTAGAGTCTAAGAAGACATCAGTGTTAGGAGAGAAAATCCACAGCAATAGGACCTGACGATGGAAAATGCAAAAAAAAATCGTCAGAAAGAGGAGCAAAATATCTTTAGCATTCAAACCTAAAGATAAAAACCAGGTTAGGGTGGAATAAAGAGACACAACCACGCTGTAGTGTCGTGAAAGTGATATTCAGCGATCAGCACCGGCACAGGAGATGTTACAGTATCATCATGGAACTTGATGACACCAACTAAATGTCCTCATTTATGATCCGGGGTCACGTGTCATGTAAAGGACCAGGGGAAGAGGAAGCGATCATTTCAACTACATCTTATTTCATCAATAGAAAATAGTTTTGTTGATGAAGTCATTTATGATGATGATAATGCATCTTGTCACAGAGCAAAGAGTGTTCAGTCTTTTTCTCCAGGAAAGACAGATCATCTCAAAGACGCAGCCAGCAAACAGCCTGGATCTCTAACTGATTGAAAATGCACGGTGGAAACTGGTGTTTAAAAAAGGCCCAGTATGAGGCTCCATTAACCTCTAATGAGGAAGTTGGAATGAAAAATTATGAGGAACCTGATGAAGAATATTGTGTTTCATTAATAAAGTCCATGCCTCTAATAATTCAGGCGGTCATAAATGCCAGAAAAAAAGAAAAAAAGAGTACTAATTGGGATTTTTGTTGCTCTTGGTGATGATGATGATGATGATGATGATGATGATGATGATGATTGAGGCGGTAAAGATTAGGGATGGGAATCACTAGGGACCTGCGGGTAAGATATTATGATGATCTCCATTTCTATTGCCATTTTGTGTAACACATTCTGTTAGTGGTACATTTTTATAAGTATCCTGATTTGATATCAATTTTTTGTTTTTAGATTTTGTCATAATTCTAAATAAACTAAACATCTAAATCACTCCTACCACATAGAAAACTGTACAGTCTGCCAAAGTCTGAGCAGTTTAGAGAGGAACAGCAAAGTTTTACCAAAAACAATAAAAATTAAATAGCGTTTGGAGTCAGTGTGGCGATGCATGAATTGCCACACAAAATAATCACAATCCATAACAGAATGGATTTTTTCCCATTTATGATGATGATGATGATGATGATGATGATTTCTTGATTATTTTCAAAGCTTTGTGGATGATTTTTTTCTTTACTTGAACGGGAAAATGTTTGCCATTAATTAAACTTGTACTGCTGATGTCATGTGAAGGGCCCTGTTGTTCTTCTAAGGAGGTCTTAACATGTTGAAAAAGTCATGAAAATCAGCACACAGTGCCATTAGACAGATTTATTTTTTTCTCCCTTAAAACAGTGTTTAAGTTGTGTGTGTTTGTTGTGAAACTAAAAAAGCGAGGTTGGGGGAGGGAGGAGGAGTTTTACTGTGTAAGACGAGGCGAGGGGCTAATTCCACACACACACACACTCACACACACAAATACATGGCGCTTGCCCGCACAAACGGAAACACGCATCTGTCGAGATTTTATTATTTTTTTAAAGGAAAAGTGCATGTTAATTTGTTTTATTTTTACTTCATATAGTGTATCAATTATTTTCTGGGCTGTGGAACGAATAATTTGAGTTTTCATTATTTCTTATGGGAAAATTATATTGGTTTACGAGTGTTTTGGAATACGAGCCCGCATCCAGAACGAATTATGTTTTTTGATATAATCAAAATTATATAAAAAATGATAATATGTGAATTATGTAATTTGATATAATCGTCCTGGGTGATTCATATGATCCCCATTAATCTGGGCCAGTAGAATCTCAAGACACTGAGGAAACAAAATTGCAGACCTGGTGATGACGCTGGATTACAGTGTCATCACAGATTGAAGAACACCTGTGACACGCCCACAATGCGTGTTCCCACTGCGCCCATTGTCTGTCTGGTGCACCCGGGTGGCGATGCCGCAGGTGCTCGTGCCTGATCATTGTTGATTGGAATTATAATAATATAATATATATAATTTTTTAAGGAATGTTTCACAAACACAGAAGGATCAGCTACCGAACAAAATTTGTTGTTATTGTTACGTTTGGACTTTATGGATATAACCATGACAAAATGTCATGTTATAAATTCCTGCAGGTGTAGGCTGGGGAGTGGCTTGTGATTTAGCTAACTGTGCTAACACAGACTGAGGCCTCATCAGATGAAATATATTCATATATTTTAACCTATAAGGGCCAGGTAACATCCAGGAGACACATTCAGACTGGACTTTTGTTCCCCAGCGCTCAAACAATATACATACAGTAAACCTCATACAGTGTGTGTGTGTGTGTGTGTGTGTGTGTGTGTGTGTGTGTGTGTGTGTGTGTGTGTGTGTGTGTGCAGAAATATAAATGTGTGTGTGTGTGTGTGTGTGTGTGTGTGTGTGTGTGTGTGTGTGTGTGTCTGTGATGTGTGTGCAGAAATATAATGTGTGTGTGTGTGTGTGTGTGTGTGTGTGTGTGTGTGTGTGTGCAGAAATATAAATGATATGCTGGTTACATCCAGATTCTAATCAGTTATTCATTATTTTTTTCTCATACATAGATGTTTTAGTGTAAATATGAATGTCAAGAAAGCAAATAATGAACAGTGTACTCCGAGAGCATTTCTCCTTTAAAGAAGAAAAAAAAGAAAAAGCATGACTATGTTCAGAGGTTTGGTGGCAGAGCTGCAGAGATAAAGCTGTCTCGTGCAAACCATATGACCAGCATTAGTGAAATCCTGAAAAGCACACGTAGAAGTGCATGGGGTGTGAAGTTAAAGAGTTTATTTGGGTTAAAGGGAGTCTAGTAGGCGGAGTTTCAACAAGGCTGACTGTTTGGGCGAGAGCCTTTCACCATGACAGGCAAAAGACTTTATGGGCTTTCAAGGCGAGAGAAAAACGGCCAACAGCGCTGTGTTATTTCACAGTAGGATGCGAGTTCCCTCGGGACGTGCCAAGCACAGACGGCAACCCACGTTCGGTTCAGGCAACCGCCGTCTGAGAAAAGCAGCATTTCCAGTTCCATTTCCAGTAGTGGACGAGGTACCAGTAGAGCGCCAGATCTAACTCGCACATTGTTTGGCTTTAACTGTGATCAATATCCTCACAGTTATGTCATTTAATTTGATAATATCCTCTCTGATTTAGGTGAAAATGACTCAAAAGACAATGCAGTCATAAAAAAAGTCCTATTGCTGTATAACTGTATAACTGTAACCCACACACACACACACACACACACACACACACACATGAAACTGAAATTCTGATTAAATAAAGCTTCGCTCCCTCGACACTGACACTGATATTTCACCATGAAATGACTGACAGCAACATGCAGACGCCATCTGATCGGAAGTGTGAGCCGCTAAACATGTGTACACACACAGTCATACACTCATATACACACACACACACACACACACACACACACATAGAGAGAGGGAGAGAGAGAGAGAGAGTGTTAAAGGGTGAACATCCTGACAGTATATAAATCAGAAGGGATTAACACAAGCCATGTGCTGTTCGGTCAACAGATGCAGCAATTTATCACTTCCTTATCTCTCCCACCCATCTGTGTGTGTCTTATACACACACACAAATACACACACACACATACACACATACACACCCCCCACAAACCTATATCTACACACAAACACACTTTAGCAGATGTGTTGCCCCGCGTCATGCCAACTGATCCACTTCTAATCATTTGGTTTGCTTGTATGAACAAACATAAATACAGGTGGCAAAATAAAGAGAGAGAAAAAAAAAAACATTAAGTACGCTAATAAGGTGTTGGTCCTCCAAGATCCAGCAGCCTCGTGCTCTTTATACAGAATGGTGGAAAAACTGCAAAAGCGAAAAGAACGCATTGAAGAACAGGAATGTGAGACTCCAGAGTGCCACAGTTTCACCAGAACTGGACAGCTGAAGCTTGATTAAAGAGCAGGCGATGTGTTTCCAGAATGGTTTTCCACTCTGTGTCCACTGTAGCACAATTCCTGTTCTTGGCTCACAGGAGTGAAACCCAGTGTGGTCTGTTGTTGTGACCTCGAGGATCTGCAGATTGTGCAGCCTGTCTGTGTCAGAGAGAAAAAATGCATCCAACATATTTGCATCACCTTCCCACTGAGCCCCTTAAGGGACAGAGCAGGAAAAATACCAAAGAGACAAAATACATCGGAAAAAAACAAACCAAAAAAATGGCCAAGACGGGTGAGAGCATTGACCTGGTCAGTGTGAGTAATTGTTTTTGTTTCTTTCTTTGCAAAGTAAATTGCAAAAATAATAAAAACAAGAAAACGCACAATAATAAAAAAAAATAAAATAAAAAAAAAGTTACCACGCCTCGGTGCGAGAGAAAAAAAATCTCCCCTTCTGCATCATGATTGGCTATAAGAATTCATCCTCATTTACGATTGGTTAGAAACCCCAAACTGTTGTGTTTTTAGCCCAGTTTAGCACAATATTTGTTAATCATTAAATCTCCATCTCAGTCTAAACCACGTTTATGGATAATTAAGTGATTTATGAATACTGATGACTCTTCAAAAGGATCAGATTGTTATACAGTTAGCCAAGTTCTAAAATCCAGCCTTGTGCATTATGATTGGTCACAAGAATTCAGTCTCATCTATTATTGGTTAGAAACTTAGAATATAAAGGCGGGACATACATTGTTTTTATACGCAGGTTAAAAGAAAATAAATGACTAGAAATAGGAGTCACTCTGGGTTTGGTGAGATCCTGCAATGAAAGACATCTCTCTCTCTCTCTCTATATATATATATACTTTTAACTTTTAAACATGATGATAATGTTCTTTAATGTAATTTTCTTTATTCCAGTGGGATCCAAAACTGTGCTAACCCAGGTTCTTGCATAAAGTGAAATGCTCCGACTAACTGACAGTACAGTATGTGCAGGGTAAAAACTACACTGCCAAAAAAGACAGACGTCGTTATGGACGTCGAATTATTGCCATCAATCAAAGAAAACAGTTAAGGAGATTTGAAATTACTGGAATTAGGATAAGAACGCTCCAAGACATTATTAAAACTCATAATCAAAGCTAAACGCGGTTGAATGAAATCTTCGAGAGCATGCAGGACATTTTTGGCCAGGCAGTGTATCTGCGTTTTGCCGTCCTGTTGTATCGTGACTTGCAAAAGACTCGCTGTCTTGGCAGAGAAGAGAAGAACGTTCATGAGCTCAATCAAATGGTCATGAAAAGCGTGAGCAATGTTGAAAAAGAGGTAAAATGATTTATTACATATTATTCTCGTCTGACTATTTTCAGATCTCCGATCTTTCGCATCGACCAAGTGTTTCTGCTGGAGAACTGTCGCTCACTGAATGTTTTGTTGTTGTTGTGTTTTATTTACACCATTCCAGATCGACTAGTTTGAGTATTATAGACACTGCTGATGTCTTGATATCCTTTTCAAATACAGGATATCAAATACCAGATGGCATCAACATTCGACTCACTGAGATCACATTTTTTGCTCCCATTCTGTCGGTTGTGTCATGAAGGGAGGCGAGTATGCAAGCGCCTGTAAACATTATTTGATTAAACTTACAAGCAATACAAACACACAGAGCAGAACGGAGATCAGGGAGCAAGCAGAAGTCAGGCGATCAAAAAAGCAGCATGAACTAAACCAGGCATGAGTCGAGGACTCATCGTCAATGAGACGAGGAAACATTTACATACACACTTATACCACTTGGCAGATGCCTTTATCCTGAATGACTAACAGAAGTGCTTTAAAGTCTACCAGTAAATGTATCCTGATACGGTTGACCTGGTCATAGGCTAAGAATAAAAAACTTTGTCAACGAGTTATTAATTTTTAATTGCCTATTTGAGTGCTTCAGCAAGAGGCAGGTCTTTATACACTGTATAAACTGACATCTGTTGGAACATCTAGAGGAAGATATTTAAACCAACAAGGTGCCAGAACAGAGGATGGCCTTGATGCATGCCTTCATCATACTCTGAGAGATGCTGGGACCAGTCGAGCCATGCCCCTGGCGACCCAGTATACAGGTTAAAGTGGTATAGACAATGAGAGAGTGGGAGTTCTGGCCTGTTTTTGGCATTCTATACAAATAAGAGCGTTTTAAACCTGATGCAGGCAGCTACTGTACAGGACGCAGTGCAGGGAACGCTCTGTATGTGCAGCTGTATTCTGGATCCGCTGCACAGGTTGAATGATGCAAACCTGCTGTGTTGCACTAGTCCAGTCTCAAAATTACAAGTAACTATACAAGCATCTGAGTGACCAATGTCAAGTCCTTCTAATGTTGGAAAGGAGAAATTGACACGAGCCAGACATATTAGCAAAGAGAGCATAAAAGGACTGATACTTTTAGGTACTTGGTTATGTCATGGATGACCAAAAGACGATATTAGAGGCTTGTATGGGGTGATGGGGAGACAAGATCCTGATGGGGGTGATAAATCACCTTGGAGAAACAGCAGTTCAGTAGAGCTGGCATTATGTTTCAGCTGTTGCTGTATGTTTCTGCCAGATATGCTGAGATCTGAGCAGAAACATGAGTGTCTAATGTGAAGGAGATGAGTTGAGTTTCACCCAAACAGCATTGCTCTGAGAACCCATGGGAGGATTTGACCTCACCAGGAGTTTGAAACAGGATCAACCAGAAAACCAGAAAGAGATTTAGCCCATTTACACAGTCAGCAATAACAGGCCCAACTCCCTTCTTGCCCCTGCAGGCCTGAACAGTGACAGTCACACATGATCATCAGGTTCATAAATTGGTGCCTATCTGTGAGATCTGCCCGCACCAATATTAGTGGATTGGGTGATTTGCTAAAGGTGTTGATAAGCTTGATTCCAGACTTGGTTTGTTGATTTGTCCTGAATCAAATGTCCACTGCTGGTGAGTCTACAGGGTTTGCGTTCCAGAGGAACAAAATTGGGTGCAATATAATTGGGAACTTGTTTCTGAAGTGTAAGTAGGAATTTTACACATAGTCATTTCACAACTAATTAATTGTGTCTTGTTGGTTGATAGCAAAAAATTTCTCAAAAAGTGCCAAATCTCCTGGTTTACCCTCTCTGGTTGACCATTGGCTTGCAGGTGATGTCTGGGCAACAGGCTCACTGAGACCCCAATTTTCTCTAATCTACAGTAGGTTTCCTGATCTCTCACTATATATTTTAGTACCTGAAAATATGATTAAGGATCCGCTCTACTATTTCCTGTTTCAAGGGCTGAGAGAAGGTGGGAAGTGGTATCATGCATTGGTATTTGAAGAAGTGATTGACAATTGTTGGAAAAAGTGTTTTACTCTATGATGGGGAAGATCTATGATTTATTTGAAATGTATTGCAAGGGGAGACCAGGATCTTTTGGGGCATTAGTAGTGGGAGAAGATTGCCGGTGGCAGGGTATGAGGTACTTCAGCTTGGACGCAAACAAATAGCCTGATGGACACCTTAAAACATGTTTCTCCACCAATATTTTCCCTGTTGGAGCTATTAGGTCTTCTGAATGTTTTTGATAAGCCAGTTTTTGAAGGGAGATAATAAACTACTTCTCCTATCTTGGGAGAGAATTTTTGTCAAGATCCCAGTTAAGAGCTCCTACAAAGCATGACCAACAGAGGATCTGGTTACAGATGTAACAGTGAATCTGCCTTGAAGATTTTGGATATAGTATCATAGGGTGATACCTGTCCCATCATGCTTCTCAAATATTCTTTTTTTTTTGAAGTTCTGATATATATCACTGATATGTGCGTTGCCATTCCTTCAGACTGCAAGGAGCTCTCTATAGCAGTGTCTGTTTGCAAGAAAAGTAGATTACAGGGTGGATCTTTATTCATGTAGATGATGAATTTCCTCATCACATCCTATAGGATATAAGGGACTAAAATACCACTGAAATTAAATCTCCTATATAATTTCTCATTTGACCACACCATAGTTGTCACTGCAACCCCTCCACATCTACAATATGACATCACACAGTGTTCATATTGGCCAGAGATGGTGCTAAACATCATCTTTCACTTGTCTCCAGCGTGCTTCATGGGTCCGTCCTTACAGGTCTTTGTGAAAACTTTGGAAGACGTGAAAAATGACATGCTGGTCCAGTGTCTTCAAAAGAAGTCGTTCAAAAACTAATGCCAGGAGCTTCCTACGACATCAAGCCTAGAGCCAAAGAGCTGCTTGCTGGAGCCGCACCTCTTCCAAGGTTTCCATGGGAAACCTCCAGGAAACCTTCCCAACAATAACAGCACACAGGAACCGCACAATGACAACACGGGGAACTTGGTGGCATTGGTGCAGGTGTGGAGGGGTTGCAGTGACAACTTGAGTTTTTCACCTGTGGTATGGTCAAATGAGAAATTATATAGGACTCACTGTGTTAGAGCGAGAAGTGAAGAGTGTTTGATCAGGTGCAGGCTGTGGTGCTGTGGCCAAAGGTTTTGTAGTGCAGAGAGCCACTTGGTGCGGAGGACTCACACAGTACAAACATAGTCACTAATGGCACTACCACTCCACATCATTAAACCTAATCTGGCCCAGCTGCATAAGCTCTTAAGCAGGGATCTCAGGAGCTGGTGTAAGACAGGCTTTGGTGGATACTCTGATCCTGGGCAGGACATCTAGGTGGATGGACATTTCAATAAGCATGTTAAGGACCATCGGTTCATCATGGATTTCCATTTATCAACTCCTTCATAAAATAATATGCAATACTACGTTTGGTAAAGACACACAGTATACTTTGCAAATTGAGTATGGAGACGCACAGACACACACAGATGTGAGGAATAGGGAGGATAAGGACAACATATCTTTTCTTTTCCTTTGCCCATCAAAAGATTTGACGTCACCCTTATTCTCTCTATTTCTCACATGGTTATGAATGAACATGGCATGGAGAACGTACACCTGAATGGTGTAACCACATGGTCTCTGGTTTTCAAAGTACAGAGAGACAGTGACATACCTAGTGACAATGACACACTCGCATACTCTATAGAGACAGAGACACACAGACACACATAAAGACACAGGTGCACATACAGAGACAGAGACACACCTAGACATACAGAGACACACAGAAAAGCAGACAGGTAGAGATAGGCAGGTACAGACATGAAGAGGGAAAAATACACAGCGGGACATATTGAGAGAGAGACAGATACAGTGAGGCATGGAGAGCGACGGGGACACAGAGAGACCGAGACACTGACAGATACAGAGAAACTGGAGTGTGTGTGTGCGTGTGCGTGTGTGTGTGTGTGTGTGTGTGTCAGTATCAGATGTTTTTTCAAAAGTTTTGTCCTTCTTTTTTCTTATTCCCTAATTTGTTCCTTTGTTTCTTTTTCATTTTCTTTCATTCTGTCCTTTTTTGCTTCTTATTACTTTCTCTCTCTCTTTCTCTCTCTCTCTCCACGCTCTAATTTCTTTTTAAATATGGTAATTCAATAAATTGAAGGAGTCTTAAAAGTCAAAGTCTCCATGCTGCGTAAATATTCGAATGCCTTCTTGGTGATTTCACCCGAACATGAGCGCCTCTTAAGTGAGCAGCAAACAGAAAAATGGAGGATTAGAAGAATAAATGGATGGATTACTTACCCACACTGTAGCTGTAAATGAAGCGGCCCATGACTCCAAAGTTGTTAAAATAGATTGGGATATGAAATCTCACTCGAGCGCTGCAGGCTTTAATTAAAAAGCGCGGAGTGCTGAGAGAGCGACGATGCTAAAAGAGGTGAGAAAAGGAAAAAATGATGGGGGAGAAAGTAAAAACGGTAAAACATGCTGTGTTGTGTGAGATGGGTTTAGCAGGCATCACACTTGGCAGCTTTCAGCTTTAGTGCCGGAGTTTTAGCTTTTAGCATGTGGTGCTAGCGACTGAAACCTGACGAGCATGAGACAGTCACAGTGACACACACACACTCACACACACACACACAGCTTTAATTATCAACTTGTTAATGCTGTGACGCTGCTGAAAGAATCAGGTATAAACTGAATGGTTTGGAAAACCTCTTGATGGATAAATTGGATGATTGATTGACGTATTACTCAATAAATGGATAATTATTGTGCATTTTGTCAGTCATTACTGTTTAGTGTACAGTACTGTACTGTATATCACAGCTATAGTGCAAGCATTTCTCTTTACCCCACCGCATTGTTTTGCTCAGAGCAGCAAGTTTTCCTTGATGGTGTCCGAGCGCTAGTGTAACACTGGGATAAGTGTGTTAGTGTATCAGGGGATTATATAGAGACATAAAGGGACTTTTTACTCTCAGAACTGTCTACTGTTAGTCAGCACAATCAAAAGTCTCTGTTTGACGTGAACACATCTTATTGTATAGTGCATATATGTCGATATAGTAGCAGCTTCGATACACACTCCACATGCACAGATATAAAAAGCATTTTGCTTGTTTAATATTTTTGGAAAGGAGTCTCCAGTATCAGTGCTTTGTTACAGTCAGAGGTAAAGTCGTAACTTAAAAACTAAGATCTGTTTTCAGAAAGGAGGGCTATTACGTTTCTTGGCAACACAACAATCTGCTTTTTTTTTGTCTCACTAACTTCAAGAGAGGAAAGAGAAAGAGAAGCGGATGAGGGAATGACGCTGTGCATCGCTGCTGTAAAGGAAGTGATCAGAGGTGGAAAGTAACGAATGACATTTACTCGCGTTACTGTAACTGAGTAGTTTTTTTTGTGTGTACTTCTACTTTTTAAAAGTAGTTTTTAAAATCTGTAATTTTACTTTTACTTAAGTATGTTTTGTTTGAAGTATTGTAATTCGCTACATTTTAAATCATATGCGCTACTGAGTAAAACAAATGAATGAAAATGCAAAAAATATTCTGCTTTGTATAAATGCTTCGTTGCTCTCGCGTGTGTGTCTCGTGTCCTGGTCGCGCGCCGCTCCAGACTCCACTCCAGGTTTTCTGACTGTTTCCCCACATCGGCATCTACCTGACCTTCCACACGGTCGCTTCCGCCCTGAGAGTGACGTCATCAACCAGCGCCACCATCTATAAACCGGAGAGAGACGCGGGAAAGAGGAAAGAGATTGTGATTCTGGCGTTTTGGTATTTGGTTGTGACTTTTTGCCTCCCGTTGACTTTGATTATTGCTTTGCTTAGTCATTGTATATATTTGTAGATAATTTCACTGTATGTTTGTGCACTCACCAGTAGTAGGGGCGTGGCTGCCTTTTATTTTGGGAAGAGGGAATTTATTCACTGTTTTTGGTTTAGGGACTCAGGGAAAGGACCTGGATTTTTGTTTGTGGGTTTTTTTTTTGCAGGTAATCTAGCTACTAAATATAAATACCATTTAGTTTATTATTTTGGCCTGGGTCCACCCTGAATCTGATCCTCCTCCTGTTCTCTCTCTCTCTCTCTGTGTGTGTAAAGCAATACAAACCTCATTATTTCATCAGTTAATGACTGGATCTAGTTCTTTCTGCCATATACCACCATTTCCATACAGTTTATAATAGAACCCTGAACCATTCTCTTGCTGTACAGCCGACACTAGACTGGGACGTAACGCCATATTTAAGTGACCACTTTGATTTTCAAGCACAAGAAAGACAACAGCTTTATTATGCAAAGGTGTTCCTTCACTTAAAATCTGCTCATCTTTTTTGAACTACGCTAGAATGCCTCATTCAACCCCTGCTGTAAAAAAAAAAAAGAGAGTTACTCAGTAAAGTTTACTCTGAGTTAATTTTTTTATGAGCTACTTTTTACTTTTACTTGAGTAGATTTTTATAATAGTAACTTTACTTGTACTTCAGTAACATTTCACTGAAGTAACAGTACTTTTACTTGAGTACCAAATTTTTGTCCTCTTTCCACCTCTGGAAGTGATTACAGGAACTAACCGGTTTTGTAATCATTCCGTAACATTAAACACTGGATTAATTACTACTGGATTAAAAATTACTTTAATTAATTAAAATGTAATCGTGGTAGAATAATATAATAAAACAATCCGTGATACGCTCTTATAGGAAAATAATCAACTCTGTAGTAGTGGTAATAGTAGTAACTGCACTTCACGTCACATCACCACGTGTTTATTCTCCTGGAACAGCATCATGTTTTATTCTTTACTTGATAAATGCTTTACTGTAACTTATTAAAGCATTTATTAACTGCTACATATAAATATATTGATAGGAATAACATGTCCGTCCATCCATCTGTCTAAAACGCCTCAGAGTAACTGCAGTGTAATTCACCGATATTAACAATTATTCAGCGATATTAAATCGATTTGTAATGTTAATAAGCCCTGCTGGTTTCAGTGCTCATTAGGTTCAGTGTTTAATGAAGCAGCATATGAGCTGAGCCTCTCACAGTGCAGACCGGGACCAAAGAGCTTCTGTCAGGCCTCTGCTTCATACTGCATAGTTTTACTGTATGTGGCAAGGACGTGGTGGACACACACACACACACACACACACACCAGGTTTATTCCCTCTTGTCTCTCATCAGGGAGCTCAATGATGAAATTCTCATTTGTCATAGTGACTGACAGAAGGAACGGCGCAAGGGATGAGTGAAACGTTTGTTGTCCTGGTTCTGTTTCACCTCTATACACACACACACACACACACACACACACACAATGGCTATGCAATCTCGTTTATGAGCCATAGCTTGGTTTTGCAGTGAAAGGTAGATGTGTGAGCCGTGTTTCAGGAAAAGCTCCTTGATATTGCATTTGACATTCATACATCTCTCTCGATATTCTCCAATAAGTAAGATATAAATGTTTTTTTTTTCAATGTTTTAAACTGATAAAGGATGTTTTGTGGACTTTTGTCTTCGAGTCATATGTTAAAAACCACAAAGTGAAAAATATTATGACAAAAAAGTGACTATATACTGTAAATGTACATTTAGTATGATTTCATGAGAAACACCCTGCATGTTATGCCAGTCCATCGCAGCGCACAAGCACACAAACTCACTCTTACACGACAGGCAATTTGTAAATGCCAACCAATCTAATCTACAAGTCTTTGGACTGTGGGAGGAAACCGGAGTGCCTGTAGGAATCCCACCGGGCACAGGGAGAACATGCACACTTCACACGCATTTAGACGTGAATCAAACCCTGGATGAGTGAGGCGACCATGCTAACCGCTACACCACCGTGTCATCTCAGCACTAACTCATGCTTTGAGAAACTCATGATCATGAGAAACACCAAAAGCAATGCTTTACAACACTTTACAAAATCATCAGGCTCCAATCCATTAATGGTATTAGCTTCACTTGGAAATGGAGGACAGCATCTCAGTATTTTACAGCATATGACGTCCATTCATGCAGGCACCACCTGACATCATCATCATCCTGATTGGAGAAGTAGATGTAGTGGATATAACCAGACGGAACAAACCCAACAGATTCCCACACACAGCATCTCATGTCTCATGTGCACATAAAGTCATCACGTGTCTCATGAGTGTTGGAGCGTTATCTCTCTGCTTACTTTTCTTTCATGAATATTAGTGTGAAGTGCAAAGTTTATTGTCAAACTGGTCAAACTACAGACTTTAGTTTAGTTTTAAAACATGTTAATCAAATTCAAATAAAAATTTTATTTGCCACATACACAGTCATACACAGTACGATATGCAGTGAAATGCTTAGACGACCGCCCGTGACCTTATTTCTTGTAAAAAAAAAATTAAAAAGTGAGAAAATAAATAGTGAATAGAATGAAAATAGAGTAGTTAAACTAAAAAACAAGATGTAAGCTACAACAATTTTCAAAAATATATAGGGAATCTAAAAATATAAAGTATAACAACTTATAAAAACGTATCTGTCTGCATCTTCTTCTTTCAATGAAATATTTACTTTTTATACATTGGAGGACCCGAAACCAGTCTCAGAAAAATTTCTGTATGTCTGTATGTCTGTCCAGCCAGATTTTGTCACAGCATCATGCAAAACGGTCTGGACAGAAGTTCATGAAACTTTGCCAATCCTTAGAAATCTGTCTGAAGGTAAATTTGCACCATAATGAAATCAACATGTTGAGTAGACGTGAAGTTATGAGCAGTTTTGTGCCAGATCAACAGCGTACTGAGCATGTGTCAAACTGTGGGCGTGTCTTAAATCGACTGCTGGACAGAATTTAATCAAACTTTTGCAGTACGTAGATACCTGCCCGAGGTTCAACCTGCACCATAAAGGGAATCAAAATGTTGAGTAAAAGTGACGTTATGAACACTACTAACGCATTATATAAGCTACTAATGTGCTACTTGCTCAATGTAAACATACACCTATTATCACTGATTACATTAAAGCTGATCAGCTTATTTTTAGCTATAACTATTTTTACAAACTCTTTTCCCGTCAACGACGCGATACTTACACTAGTACTCTATTGTAGCGAGTAGATTCGCAGTGAATATAAACGCTAAATTGTCCTTCCAGTTCATGTAGCTCTCATAGCGAGAAATCCCAGAGAAATCTGATATATTTCTGACTTTATTTTTAAATGCAGTTCTTTCACCTTCTGTTTTCACCAACATCTCTCAGCACCTTGATTTCCCCCCATCCAGGCTTCCCTCTGATTGTTTTACACTTTTGATTTTCACACATATTTATATTACAAACTGAGGGTGTTAACTCACTGTGATGGAATTGCCGTGCAAGCTACATGACGTACATTGAGGGGAAAAGATGAAATAAAATAGCACATGAGTCTCAGAGGGGTTTTAAAACATACAGTTTTATGATGAAGCCGTTTGCGAAGATAATGACAATGTTTATCGCTGGTTCAATATGAGACCCAGACTGTGTGTGTGTGTGTGTGTGTGCGTGTGTGTGCGTGTGTGTGCGTGTGTGTGCGTGTGTGTGTGTGTGTGTGTGTGTGTGTGTGTGTGTGTGTGTGTGTGTGTGTGTGTGTGTGTTTGCGTGTGTGTGTGTGTGTTTGCGTGTGTTTGCGTGTGCGTGCGTGCGTGCGTGCGTGCGTGCGTGCGTGTGTGTGTGTGAGAGAGAGAGAGAGAGAATACTGTATGCAGTAACTGTCTTTTCTGCAGCCTGACGCACACTGGACTCATGCTGTGAGCAGACTGTGAGCAGTCATTAATCAAAGTCACCCTGCTCCCCCACTTCATCTATCCATCCATATATCTATCTATCCATCCATCCATCAAACCAAACGCCACAAAATCTTTTTCCTTCTCGCCTTCACTGCCATTCACACACACATTATTGTTTACTGTGATTTCAGATAAGTCGCACTAAGACTTTTATTTTATGTCTTCATTGTGTTAACATGTTTTGCAATATAAAGTGCTACAATAAAACACACACACGCACACACTCTAAGTGATGGATGAGGACCAACTTTGGGAGACGATCCATCAGGCCAGCAGACAGTTCAGACAGGCCCCCATGCCGAGAGCAGAATTCCCACTGACCACCCCCAGAGAAGCGGGCCACAACACTGACAGGAAATGACCTCACTCACATCACCCTGTCAATTATTGTCAAATCCATTATGATTGGCCTTTATGACATGACATCAGATCTTCAGTCACAGGCACAGATGCACTCACAAGCAGATTTGCCTGGAGATACGAGACCATTGAGGCGAACCACGATGACACGATGACGCCATGGAATAAGCTCAAACCACACACGGCTGAGTTCTCATGTCACGAGCCGCTAAAATGTGTTGTTTCTATGATGGATGCTCCACACGATCTGAGCCGAACAATAAACAGATTCCTAAGGTTATTTAACAAAGGAAAATGTGGGAGGAGTTTATGGAAGGATTTGGTAACTGTCAAAGAGTTTAAGCTTTCAGACATGGGAAGGTTTGGTGCCTTATCCTTTCAAAACAGATTTTGTAAACAATTTTAAAAATGACAGCATAAATTTGGAGCAGAGACACATTTTTGTGATTTGTCCTCCACACACCACCACACTGAATTTGAAATGAAACACTCACGATGCAAGTCAAGTCAGTCCTGTCAGCTTTAACTCAAGGCGTTTGACAAAAGTGTGGCATTAACCACTGAGAAATTAACACCATCTTCAGACTCATAAATAATGGAACAAACGACTCACAAGCAGTTCATTACTACATCACTAATCGAGCAGGTAAAAGGACTGGAGGTGGTTCTGAATGTTACATTTACATAAACAGATAAGTCTTGTGTTATGGCATAAACATGTCTGACTGCCAGGGGAAGCGGACGCTGGTGTTTATTGATGAGGGCAAAACTGAAAGGACACAACCTCATGCTGCTAATGGATATTGACCCAAAACATACAGTAAAAGCTACGCAAGAGTTTCTCAAGGCGAGAAAATGGGATATTTCGCATTGGCCAAGTCAGTCACCTGATTCCAACCCAGTAAAGCCTGCTGTTCACTGACTGAAGACAAGACAGCAGAAAGACTCACAAACAAGCAGGAACATAAAAGCAGCTGCAGCAAAATCCATGAGGGAGGAAACTCAGCTTTTTGTTTTCCAGATCAGTCAGAGGATTTTCATTTAAGTATTAAAAGCATTCCTTCTTTCTGTAATTATGTTAGTTTGTTACATTATTTATGAGCTAGCAAAAATTGTGTGTGTGTGTCTATGAGAACGGCTGTAATTCATAAATGGTTAATGCCACATTTGAATTAAAGATTGAAAATCTTCTTTGCATCTTGAGTGTTTCATTTCGGTTTCATTATGGCAGTGCACAGAGGCCAAATGCCAAAAAACTTTTAAAAAAAGAAAAAACTGGTTATATGTCATATACAGTAAAGCTCTTCACAAGCTTTTTACAGCCTAATTCACTGTTGCAAACACTGTACTGTACAAAAATCACAACTTTTGTTTCCAAATGTGATGCCCATCAGTGCTGATGGGCATCACATAGGGTGTATATGGTAGTGTCTTGCACTACCATACACACACACACGCACAGACGCACACCGACGTGCACCCACACACACACACACACACACACACACACGCACAGACGCACACACACACACACACACACACACACACACACACACTTTATGCATCCATTTACATATTCTATATAGTTGTCTGTACAGTATATGTAATCATATGTAATCAGTATAGTGTTTGTATTTTGTGCATTTCCTGTTCAATGTCTGTAAATAATATTTACATTGTGTGTATTTTTGTCTGCAACCACCAGAAACAAATTCCTTGTGTGTTAACATACTTGGCCAATAAATCCAATTCTTATTCTAGCAAAAAGGGGTGTTCAAACCAGTCAAGCCAGGGCGTGATAAAAAACTGAAAACTGATAAAGAACTGTGTTCTGTTATTCTGCACAATCAAAAGTCCCGGTTTGACCTGAACACCCCTCTCGGAAAAAGTAGGAAGAATGTAATAGCTGAAACTTGCTATGCTATAAGAGTAATAAAATGCTTCATGATGTAAGACAATAGTCACTCTGCATCACACAACTCCATCCTGCACCTCTAAACCTGCTGTATGACTGAAGATGTAATAAAACATGTTGGCTTCGCAAAGCACCACTAATAATAATAATAATAATAATAATAATAATAATAATAATAATAGAAAGACAAATATACGAGTCCACATAAATGATTCTAATCATATAATACGAGATGTAAACAAAAGAAAATAAACAAAAAGAGAAAACAAATTGGACGAGATTGTCTCGTTGTCTTTCGTCCTTTCCAACTGCAGTGTATTTCATTTGCATGAGTCTTTGTATATGTATAAGTAGCAGCAGTGGGTAGAAATGAACATTTTTCTTGTAGGTTTGTTTCATTTAAACTGTCTTAGCACACAGAATGTTAACTCTAACCACCTTCTTTTATCTTCCTCTACTCTTTACATTTGTCGCTTTCTCAACTGTGCTGAAACACTGGCCTCCCCCTCCTAGGATCACGTTCCCTCTAATTGGGTCAGTTTGAGACATCGTCACAAGGCAGCATGACAGGACTGGCTGGCAGATTACAGAGGATACGTGCCCCCAGCTCAGCCCTGCTAACCCCACTGAGAACGCCCCGGCGCAGGAGATGTCACGCCAACCAGCTGCCGGCTGATCTCTTATCACCACATGTGCTCGCTCCTATGCATGCTCATGCTTGTGTGTCCATCAGAGTCAACCCACACATGTCCTCACTTTTATCCTTTCCAACTTGTGGGTTTAGACATCTCCACCCCCACCCTACCTTTCTTTTCCAGCATGAGGCCCAGTGAAAATAGGAGGGCTCTGAAGCGCTCTGGAGCATTTCAGGTTCCTCGCTTGGGCAAATGACATTCAGAGCCTTGCCTCCTAGCTAAAGCCATTTCTCCAGTGTTTGGTTTTCATTACTGGGATTATCAGGAATGTACAGTGGATATTAACTAAAGGAAACCTTATCTGCCACCTTGGTCTCTATCCTTATCTCCCAAAAAGGCTTAGAGGCAATCCTTCAAATGCCATAATAACATTCATATTCATTATGTTCCTCTCGAAAAACCTCAGACAACAAATAATTACCTCCAGGAGCCATAGCTCATATAGAAACACACTCTGATGATGAGAGCTCATTCTTTTTTCACTTCATTTAAATCTTGTGGAAGGAGTCAGTTAGTCTAGGACAAAGGGGTGAAAATGATGCGAGGAAACGTCCGAGGATGTTATTCCACTGAGGGAGCAGGTCTCACATCCTTAGGGCAGTTCCAGTCAATTACCAGAAGAAAAAGGTGGATGGAATGAAAATAGAGGATTGCTTGACTGAGTTACTGCCTGCGTGGAGTTCGATATGCTCTTTCCATGTCCGTCTGGCTTTCTTCAGGGATCTCCAGTTTCATCCACAATATTCTTGTTGGTGGATTGGCTACACAAAAAAAGCCCACAGAGGTGTAAATGAGTGAATGTTTGTGTGCGTTTTGATGATCTGGTTTCTTACTCAGCCTCTTTCCCAGGGTTCCCAGTCTCTGGGTCTGCCATCCACAACAAAAACAGGGGAATATGTAAATCAGGCCGATTAAAGATCCCTTGTCTTCATCTAATAAATGATTGCAGGTTTTATTGTTTTCTTCATGAATCCATTCCATCCATTTTGTCTTTGGATTTTAACATTATAAAGGTTTATTGACTTTTCAATTACTGTCCTTCATCAGAGACAAAGATTGCACAGATTTTAGATATCAGTGTTAATAACACAGCTTTACTTTCCTCTCATAAGATGAGTGTTTAAGGAGCACTAACAACATTTTCGTGTTTGCTTTGCAGTTTATTTGGATGCTTTATAAAATGCTGTATAACCTGTAAATTGTTCCAGTATGCAAAGGTCCAGCTTTACCAAAATGTGCTGAACTATTTGAAGGAATAAAAGTTGTCATTTGAAAAAGTAACCACGCCAACAGCAAAATCTAGTACTTAGTTTGTTATGTTTTATGTGTTATGTTTTATGACCCTTTTAATAATTAAAAAGGTAATCATAAGCAGAATTAGATCAATTCAGCCAAAGATATAAACTGCTGCACACATATGCTTTGCTCATCCAGTCCACTATAGCCCACTGTAACCCACTATAGCCCACTGTAAACCACGGTACCCACTGTAACCCACTGTAACCCACTATAGCCATCTGTAACCCACTATAGCCCACTGTAACCCACTGTAACCCACTATAGCCCACTGTAACCCACTATAGCCATCTGTAGCCCACTGTAACCCACTGTAGCCCACTGTAACCCACTGTAACCCATTATAGCCATCTGTAGTCCACTGTAACCCACTGTAACCCAATATAACCCACTGCAACCCACTGTAACCCATTATAGCCATCTGTAGCCCACTGTAACCCACTGTAGCCCACTGTAGCCCACTGTAACCCACTGTAACCCACTGTAGCCCACTGTAACCCACTGTATCCCACTGTAACCCACTACAGCCCACTGTAAACCACGGTACCCACTATAGCCCACTGTAAGCCACTGTAGCCATCTGTAACCCACTATAGCCCACTGTAACCCACTGTAACCCACTATAGTCATCTGTAGCCCACTGTAACCCACTGTAGCCCACTGTAACCCATTATAGCCATCTGTAGCCCACTGTAGCCCACTGTAATCCACTGTAACCCACTGTAACCCACTGTAGCCCACTGTAACCCACTGTAGTCCACTGTAACCCATTATAGCCCACTGTAGCCCACTGTAGCCCACTGTAACCCACTGTAACCCAGTGTAGCCCACTGTAGCCCACTGTAACCCATTATAGCCATCTGTAGCCCACTGTAGCCCACTGTAACCCACTGTAACCCACTGTAGCCCACTGTAACCCACTGTAGTCCACTGTAACCCATTATAGCCCACTATAGCCCACTGTAACCCACTGTAACCCACTGTAGCCCACTGTAACCCACTGTAGCCCACTGTAACCCATTATAGCCATCTGTAGCCCACTGTAGCCCACTGTAACCCACTGTAACCCACTGTAGCCCACTGTAACCCACTGTAGTCCACTGTAACCCATTATAGCCCACTGTAGCCCACTGTAACCCACTGTAACCCACTGTAGCCCACTGTAACCCACTGTAGCCCACTGTAACCCATTATAGCCATCTGTAGCCCACTGTAGCCCACTGTAACCCATTATAGCCATCTGTAGCCCACTGTAACCCACTGTAACACACTTTAGCCCACTGTAACCCACTGTAGCCCACTGTACCCCACTGTAGCCCACTGTAGCCCACTGTAGCCCACTGTAACCCGATAGGCCATACACCCCAGACCCCATTCAGACTGAGCACCAATGGGATGTGCCAGACAAACAAGTCTGATTCCTGATAAAGTCGTGCCCGAGGGTTCAGAACTGTCCCGGCAGCACGAGGGGAACCCCAAACCTAGCCAGGGTTAATGTTAATGGTTTTAATGTTATGGCTGATTGGTGTACAGTATATAGGGCTGATGATTGTGCAATATAGAGTGACATATCCTTTTATCAGCACAATCAAGGCAATGTGATCAATTAAATTTTATTTCATTTTAACCAACTACACAAACATGACTAAGCAAACAATGTAAAAAAAAAATTAAATAGGCACAAAGAGACAAAATAGATACTGCAAATGATTTTATAGTTGTTTTTTGTTGTTTCTATGACCAAAGTTGATAATAAATTTGATGAGTTTTACATCTTTGTGACATCAGTGCCATATTCCATTAGCACTAAAATTTACACATTTTAAAAAGAATGTAACTCTGGTTCTACTCGACATCTCCAAGAACCAATTGGACAGTTTGATGTCTAACGCTGTGTTGCCAGGACAGATCCGTGCCGCTTGAGTCGTAAGGGTTAAAGTGCATAAATGCGTCTGGTTGTGATGCAGATGAAGAAGTTTTGTTTGAGATTTCACAAAAAAATTGAAGAAACTGTAGTTTCTTGGAAGGAGTCTTGAGTGTCAGTGCTTTGAACACTCAGAGGTAAAGCAAAGGGTCAGGCTTTAACCCACAATCGTCACTTCTACAGTCATAGCGCATCTGGATGTCTGCATATGGTGATACAACATCTCTCACTGCAGTGAAGGGCTAAGGTTTCAGTGCACTCGTTTGCGGGAGCTTTCGCTGCCAAGAATGAAAGTAGCCGAGTTTGATACTGAAGCCAAAAGGAATAACAAACATCCACATATGCCAGAACACTCAACAATGCTAACTGGCTTGTTTTGAAATCGTTGTCATATGCAATTCCTCAAATAGGAACGTATGCAAAGAGAATTGCTCACAACAGAAGCGTGGCAGTGGTTTTCTGGAAGAGGTGAGGAAGCGTGGAGCGCCTTTCACACACAGCGTGATGGAGAAAAGAGGGGTGATGAAAAGGGCAAGAAAGCGAGTACCAAAGCAGAGTAGGGAAATGATATAAATAAACAGGATGCAGTTATAAATATTGCTTGAACAAATATACTCAAGCAGCCAATCAGACGAATGCACATTTGTCACTGCAGTGTCTCCTGTGAAATCATTTGGAAATGTCAGCGAATAAACATGGCGAGTTGAACAAACATGAATCCAGCACACAATCCCTTCAGCACTGACTACAGCCGTAATTACACGATGATGAGGAGGAAAGTGCTCCCCAGTCCTGATCTGTGCGTTCATATGATGTCATTCTCCTGTGCGCTATCGCCTTATGAAATTTCATGGGCCAAATGAGATTGTGGTTCTTTCCTTAAGCCACCACAAGCTTCAGCTCTCTCACCATGTCTCCAAGCAGAGCCCTTCTCTCCCCAGGTGTGTGGCAGGAGAACTGAAGAATCCAGCCCTTCATCTGGTTCTTATCCTGTTATTAGCCATTAGCATTGGACCAAAGCCCTAACACTTACTCTCTGATCTGCAATTGATCTGCTCCAAGCACAGGCCATATGGGCTTAAAGGGCAAATCCCTACCGAGTGTGAGCTGCACAACGTAATGAGGCGGGTCATGGGGGGTCTAAAGTAATGCTCACTCTCACTACTGCTCACCATCGGAACACGTCCAGGAAGTCTGGTACTCAAACTACTCTATATAATGTAAAAAGCACCGAGAAAACAAAGCATTATCACCTGACTGGCCGTGAGGTCAAAGGTCAAATGTAGTTTAGGGCAAAATCACAAAAAAAAAAAAAAAAAAAAGGTTTAAGCACATGACAGTGATTTGGACTAAAACACCATAAGAGTGCACAGATCATAATAAGGCAAATTAAATTCATCTTGCTATTGAACAGCAGGAGACAAGGAATAAAGTATGCTAAATGTTAAATAACAGTTCCTGGAGGGCTGGAACTGATAGAGCCATCTGACTGCGTTTTGGACAGAGGAGAGCACATCTGTTGTGCATTTCTTCCATGACTAGGTCCATGCTAGATTTACTTTGGCTTGTTAGAATCATTGCCTAAGTCATATTTCTGTTGTTTTAATGACTTCTAATGGCATCTAACTCTAACAGTACAACGGGAAAGCATTGTAAAAATGAAAAGTTGGATCAACTACGGATTCATCCTGTCTATATTAGCTAAGAAACAGCGCTGATGGGTCACTAAAACCGGTCATTTACTGGACTCTCAAAAGTTCTGATTAGGGTTGAGATCATTTTCATGTTCATGCAGGACTGGTTTGTACATATAGATTATAGATACTACAGTATATGCTACACTTCTATTTATTATGATGAAAGAATTCACCGCACAGTGACTTTTGCCAAAACCACCAGCAGCAGCAGCAGCAGTGGGAGTTGCCTCTACTCAGTAGGAAAAAAATATTATGTATATTTAAAGATGTAGTGGTTAATTAAAATATTAGAAAATAGCTACTTGTATGTTTACAATGTCACATTTGCTCAGTATTAGCCAAGCATCACTTTGTGGATTTGTCTGTGTTTACTGACCTAAGCAGTGTTGATCCAGCGCTGCCGTAGTGCGTCAGACAGCCTCCGTGATCTCAGTGAGTTTGGAAAGTGCAGGCTACATGGAGCCACTTTGGACAAGGGTCAACCTAAGCTGGAGCCACAAGAAGGGGACTCAGCACCAGCAAAGCCACAGACAGTAATTGAGTTAGCATCTCAGTAATGGTCTGCTGGTTGCCACCACACGGTTGCCAGGCACTCGGTGAACACTACCATGCTAACATGGAAAGAGCATCTTTTTCGTTCCCTTTCGATAGTCAACAGGCTCAGCCACAGAACAGAACAAGACTCAAAATGCGTATTACATCATTGGAGAGAAGAAATCATTGGCATATATTGGCAGCCGTTAATTTAAATGATGTAACTGTCTTTCTTAGTACCAGCAAACGCCATCTGAGATCCTGTACTGTTAAGAGACACCGACTTTTAATTAACCTGAAGGGTATTATCCTGAACTCGCTTTTGATCATTACCAAAAAACGGTGTAAAACGATGGGTGTCCCTCAATCCAGGCAATCATAAAAAACAACAACAACTGAGTACAGGAGGAGTCCCAGTCCAAAAATCTGTTCCATACTTCAGGATAAAATCTAATTTCTTGGGTGGGTGGGAGCACTGTGTGTCCGTCTGTGTGTTATACAAGTAAGTGAGTGTTCAGCGGGGTTGCATTAGCTGTCATATTTTCCTCTTTTCAAAGAAAACAACTCTATTTGTGTGAAGAGGGCTGAGTGTACCTTTTCAGCAGCAGCCGGCTTGGCACAACGCTCCCAAACCATGCTGCTGCCATCACCGCCTGGCATCTAACGTATATATCTTTACCAAGCCCATTTTCCCAGGACGTTTTGTTGAGTGCATGCTGTCGATCCATGATTGAAGACAAAACCTCATTATGGTCAGGCAATAAAGGAAAGACTTTTAGAATGAGGAATCGAGGCTAAATAGTAAATTGAATCAGTCCCGCGGTTACCCTCTGCCACTTCCCATTCAGCTCGCTGAGGCAAATTCAGGCCGCCACGCCCAACTAATACCCAGTCAAAGCAAGCAAGCTCGGCACTTGGCTGGAGCTCTCGTGGATATGGAGCCCTTTCAGAATTGGCAGCCACTAGGGACAGAGCAGAACTGAAACTCAGTCAGTCAGCCAGTGCCTGGCCCACTCTTTCCACTGCCAGTCAAGAGTGAAGATGTAAAGGAGCAGTTGATCGGCAGAAGATCAAATTGTACAGAGAAGCATTGTTCCACATAATGGTTTTTCACAAAAAAGATGAAGTCTGGATGAAAGAAAGCATTATTCTGTTTGGATGTCATATTTAATATTAAGGTTCAGAAGTCAAAGGGAGAGCAGATCTGGTTCAGATTGTAGGGACGGCGAACGATACAACACTAGGTGTCTTCTTTAAATCATCACAAATTCGATAATTAGTACGGCTCAGTGCTGTCAGAGCTGTGACTACATGGGGTGTTCGAGTCAAACCAGGACTTAAGATTGTGCAGAATAACAGAACACAGTTAGAAGAGTTAAAAACTCCCTTTATGTCTCTACACTAATGCACTTATCCCAGTGTTTCACTGGTGCTTGGACACCATCAACGTTTTCCCAGTATGCTGGAGCCAGGATCGGAACGCCTGCTTCACGGCTGAAATGCTGGAACTCCTTTCATGGCTTGGAGTGAGATCAGGACTATACGGGGAATGTGGGAGTTATTGCCGAGTTCCTGTAATGTGCAAGTGGTGTTGGTGAATGATTGTGTGTCCAGTTCCCACAGACAGACGTGTCTCTTTGTGTTGATTTTCACTGAATGTTCACGGGAACATCCAGAGTGGGCTCTGAGAACCTCCGCCGGGATTGGCATTCACAGAGGTGCAGACCTCTTTAAAACGTTCAAATGTCTTACTGGCGCCTTTACTGGAGTCTCATCACCGTACTGTTCTTAAAGCCTTCTGTAAATGTCAATAATGTTTATGCCTTCATTCATGAGGCCTGGTTTAACATGAACGGTCCCTATTTTTATCCCCAAGTTAGCCTAGAGGGTAATTATGAACTGGGAAGATAATAAATGGACCTTGCTGATGATAAACTACACCTGAATACATATACTGTAAGGGTCACAACTTCTACATGGCAAAAGGTTTCTTCATATTAATGACGATTCTGAACATTATACGTTCTCACGGCTCTCCTCCCTGCGACTGACAACCACTACTGGGTGAATCATCATTCCTCTAACTGTCTGTAATCTTAGATTTTTTCAAAACTATTATATGACCTATGAACTTTCACAGAAGCAGCATGAATTCCCTATGCCAATCTCTTAATCAAGTCTGTAGTGCAAATGGAAACTCCTGTGTCTAACGTTGATACGGATTATATGCCGATGGACGGCTGTATAAAAAATCCAGACGTTGCACATTAGCCTTCCCCCAAGTTTTGCCAGTCTGGTTGGTATAGAGTGAAGGCTAGACACTACATTTCTGGGAATGTTTCCAAACCCAAAGTTTCTCACGCCGTGGTCCTCACACCTGACTGTAAAAGGATCTGACGGGTGGCACTAAAGAGCTGGTGACGTGGAATGGGAAAATTCAAAGTTCGAAATGTCTGTATTTTCTTCTGCTAATGAGAAGTAGTGAGAATGTACCATATTGAACATATAAATGCTTTAGTTCTACTTAGTTATATCCGGGTTATTCCTGTGGTGGATCAGGAACCTATCATGGAAAAACAGGAAAACGTTCAGCTAGAGCATATCAGTAAGAAATTTACTTATCTCTCTCTCTCTCTCCACTGTAGGATGGGATAAAGACAAATGATGGGTAAAATGTCAGGATGACCCTAATTTAAAAATGTTCAACAGGTCAATCTTATTGCAAAGCAACTTGAACCATCAAGTTGCCAATGAAGCAGCCCTGGACTCTTCTTTAAAGTGTCTTTTTTCTGCTCCATTTCAGCTCTTACAGCTACTAAAGCGTGCACTGACAAACAGAAAGCAGGAGAGTGTTCTCTTCATACGCGCTCTGAAAATGTGCCTCTAATTGGTTTCCTTGGACACCATTCCACTTGCACATGTGCGAACATTAAACATCAGTGGCAGCTTTGAGCTGATCCTCTGGCTCTGTGTGTCAGTCATTGCACTGGCAGACTTTTCTGGCCCAATTACAGTGCATGTCCAGTTGCAAAGGACTCCATCCAAATGTGTGGCTAACCGAGCTGGCCTTCTGCAGAATCTCTGCTGGGACAAATTACTGATGTCCTGTGCTGTTGCATGAGCTTTTTGAGGCACTCACTATAATGCACTGTCTATCACACAAGCCCCATTATCTGCATCCATTTTGAGGAGGAGCCATGGCGGACCTGGAGTGATGTCATAAGACCGGGCAATGAGGTGAGAGTACACCTTAATGTGAGCCCAGTCCTTCACATGGCACCAAACACACAGACATTTACAGAGAGGAAAGTTTGCGCAGGGAACTCACCAACTGGCACGTTTTTTAGGAAAGAAAAATGGAGAACCCAAACACAAAGACAGCTTGCAGAGATTTCAGATGTTTTTGGCACGTCACACGTGTGGAATTCTTATGTGCAGAGAAGCAGTTACAATGCAGCAAAATTGAACATTAATTCACACATACTGTGCCAAGAAAACAGATCCGATACATCGAGGAACGGATTCTACAAGATCTCTAAGGGTGTGGTGTGGAAACTGGGACCAAGAGGTTTGCAGCAGATCCTTTACATCCTATAAGCTGTGAGGTGAGGCGTCCATGGATCGCACTTGTTTGCCCAGCATGTGGAGGATTTGGAGGACGAGTCAACAGCTTAACTCTTTGTCATGTTCCCACCGTGTGTCAGGGTGCGTTATCCTGCTGAAAGAAGATACTTCAAGAGGTGGACTTGGTCTGCAATAATGTTTAGGTAGGTGGACCATGTCAAAGTACCGTCCACATGAATGGCAAGACCCAAAGTTTCTCTGCAGAGCATCGCCCAGAGCCTCCGCTTCTTTCCACAGTGCATCCTGATGCATTTCATTCCCAAGTGAAGCACACACCCAAAATGATGGGTCAGGGGTAGATCAGTGGTTGAGGTGATGGATGGCTGATTGGAAAATCTTAGGTTCGACCCACACTACGACCGAGCTCCCACTACTGCTAATTGCTATGATGCTGGCTATGATAGGAGCAGGTCCGAACACATTGCAGCCTGCACCGTGGAGCAATGAATCTATGTTCAAACATACAGTACATATATACTATATATAGGTTTTATGATCTTTTAAGCCCCCTCGTGCATCTCCTGGTGTGAATATGGCTGGTCGAACAACCCACTGCAATGTTCTGCCCTTAAAAGAAAGAGAGAGAAATGCCTCACATTTCCATTTTAAACTGTTTTAGTAACTAAATCCAGGACTGTGTTTGCAGGGTTACGACTTTGCATCATAAACCAGTTTAGTATCACGAACTCTGAAATTTAAAACAAGCAAATTTTTCTAAGATATCAGTATTACGCAAATGAGCGTAATTGATTCAAGATTTAACTTCAACCAAGTCAAAGAATTTGATTATTTTAGTTCCAATTATAAAGTAACTGCTTGTATCCTGGAGACTGAAAATGCAAAGCCTGAAACATGTGCTAAAAGCTTTGCGAAGCCTGTGTCTAATGGTGGTGAGCCACACACCCAAAATGTGGTGGGAAAGTTACCGAAAATGAGAGAGGAAAGATCAAGCCAGAGAGGCAGAAGAAGGATGAAGCAAGCCAATGCTTCAGTTATAGCCAGTTTAATTCCACGTCTCTGAATGGCAGGCCATTCCCACAACTCCTGCTGCACTCGCCTCTCAACCTGACGACAGCCAATGATGAAAGGCTTGAAAAGGCATGAATAGACAGGATTCCATTTAGCTGCCAATACCACTACAAGACTATTAGAGCTCCTGCCTGGTTGTCAAGATTCTCTCGATAGCTCATAAACTCGATGTCCATTTCCAGTGATCTAGGGTAGATCCAATCGTATAAAAACAGGCATGTGTTCTTTATAGATAGGGGTTTGTCTATTTGAATGGTCATCACACAAGACATCTGCTGAGGATAAGCTAGCCAAAACCACACCACTCACTTTTTTATACACTGAAACAAGACTGGATGTGAAATCCACACATGCAGCTGTTGTTTCAGAATGGAGGGAGTGAAAGAAGAAGGGAGTGCTAGAAATACTTCATTTTTAAGCTAGTATTTCATCTACAGAGGCTGAATATCTGATTCTACAAGACAGAAATGTTAACAGCAGCCCTAATCTAACGTCTGTTCGTTTCATTTCTAAAACTGAGCGACAATCGCGTCCCTCACATTTTCCTGGAAGAGATCACACACATACAAATGATAACAATTCCCTAAATTTCATTTAGGCATTACCAGGTAGGAGTATCATTATTCAGCATGGATGAACACAGTGTGTTAGAAATGCACAGGTTGAGGCTCGCTGATGCACATGGGACGTGTCAGAACACACAGAGCGTCAGAGCTGGCTGTGAATAAGGCTGACCCTTGTCTATCACTGTGAGATGAATCACATTTTGTTTTTCATGTGGAAGGCTGAGTGCATGTGTTAATTACCTGGGGAAGAGATGGCACCAGGAGCCATTAGCACATCACACCCTCGCAGATCTCGTAGGGTCCAGCAGGCCTCAGTGGGTCAAGGGTGTTTGGCTGCTGGTTTGGTGCTCCATTCTGACAGCTGGTTTTAATGTTGTCTGATCAGTGTGAATAACAAGTAGTGCTGGACATAAGTACAAAGTGCTACAGAGTCTTAAAAAGGTGTGATTTTTGTATCTTGTGAGAACAAGTTATCATCATGTGCTCACACAACCCGCCTTCTAACCACAAAGCAAATTAACTGTTCAAATAAAGCAACGAAGTCCTTCATGTTCCAAATTTGCTTAGCAGATCAACAAAGTGTCAGCGCAAATACCAATAACCCAGCCACTTTCATGCAAAAAATCCCGCCTGTAAACTTAGGCAGATAAAGAAATTGTTGCCACAAGATAATATCCTGTGCACACAAGATAAACAATTTGACCACCTTTTGAGACTTTCTATGGTTTCTATGAAATCAACAATGCGGCACACTGACATTTCATACAAACTTAAAGAATTCTTTTGATTGTGTAAAGCTGCTTTGCGACGATGGCAATTGTTAAAAGCGCTATACAAATAAAATTGAATTGAATTGAATAAGTGCCAATAGATGAAATAGGTGGCCCTATTTCCTCCGGGTACTCCAGTTTCCTCCCACAGTCCAAAGACATGCAGGTTATGCTAACTGGCATTCCCAAATTGTCCGTAGTGTGCGAATGCACATGTGAGTGTCTGTGTGAGTGTGTGAGTGTGCCCTGCAATGGATTGACGTTGTACCCTGCCTTGTGTCCTATGTCTCCTGGGATAAGCTCCAGGTCCCTCGTGACCCTGAATACAGGATGAGTGAGTGAGTGAGTGAGTGAGTGAGTGAGGTGATCTCATCTACAAGGGCCAGTGATATCTCAGCAGGTTAAGGCTCTGGGTTTCAAATCAGACTCAGGTGGTCCAAGCCTCAACTCAAGTTTCCACTGTTGGGCCCTTGAGCAATGTGCTTAACCCTGCCTGCTTCAGCGAGCACCGTATCATGGCTGACACTGCGCTCTGACCCGAACATGCTAGGGTATGTGAAAAAAGAAATTCCCTATGCTATATACAGTATGTTACAAATAAATGCTGGCCTTGACTTTCAACTAAAACAAGAGCAGCAATATAAAATACTTGTCACTCAGTATACTTGCTCACAAAAGCTATCCAAAAAATTTTTTTTTTTAATTATAATAACAATCTTTCCTGATATCATAGCTGTCTGGGAAAAATTTAAAAGGTAATAATGAAAACCTTTTTTTTTTTTTTTTTTTTTTTCCTGTGGCATAACAACCTGGACCACTCCCTTTACACTCCCAGTCACATTTCTAGGTCTTGATGTCTATTATTTAACATGGGTGAATGAAAGTTGGTTAAAAAGCATGGGGCCAAATATTTATAGCTGTGCGCTCATTGGAAAATATACAACAGAAATATCTGCAATTGGATTTGCTACTTGGCGGATCATGTTTGACCGCATGCAGACAAGTGTGATGACTTCACCGGAGTCGTTCTGGAGAAGGTATGCACACGAAAGGTTTTTGATTTTGCTCTAGGGGACCCCCTCCCGTCTTTCAGTCCAGTGACTAATTAGTGATGAGACAAGTTGTCATCCATTTCAGGAATGTGTTTACTTCAATGAAGTAGGGCTTGACTTTTCTCTCTTCCTCTCTCTCCATCACTGTCTCTCCACATTTCCATGTTTAGGAAACAGATGAAGGGAAGTGGAATTTATTTCGTCATTCTCCAAGACAGAAAATCAAACAAGTGTGTGGCACGGTGGAGTCGTGGTTAGCACTGTGTTAGCACTGTCTAGGGTGTACCCCAGCTTCTGCCCAAAGTCCCCTGGGATAGACTCCAGACCCCCAAAACCATGTACAGGATAAGCAGTATAGAAGATGAATGAATAAATGGATGAACCTGGATCCCCTGGAGCTTGGGTTTGGTTTGGATGAGAAGAAGTTCAGGCGGCACACTGCTGAACATCAAGACGACACCACACAGGATTTTCACACCACACAGAGCTCCATGCAAATATACAGTACCTGACTATCTCTAGCAAACACTACTAGCAATTATTCTTTTAAATGAGGGATATTATTGAATTTATTGTTTTTTGTACAATTATTGTTACTATTTTCATCATAAAAATGCCACCTAACAAAAGTCAAGTTGTTTTTTTTTTCCCCAAACCTGAGGCTTTTTCATGATTACGGAGTGATATCCTGAGCTAACCGGAGCTAGCCGTCTTGGCACTATTATGTAAAAATGTACTTTTTAAACAAGCCAATTACATATTTCCCCTAATGTGACCTCATATAAGTAGAGCTCAGAAGGAGTCATAGTCACTTAAATGGTGTGTTCAGAGAAAAAGTAAAAAAAAAAATTTCAGCTGGAACCTTAGCACACACACACACACACGCACGCACGCACACACACACACACACACACTTTACTTTTGGACTATTTAAACCAACTGCACCTTGATTACATCGTTTGAAACAAGTGGATTACTCAGAACTACTCAGAACCATTATATACTGTAGCCTTTCAGAAACATTGTTAAACCCCAATGCCCACCTTGGCATTGTTCAGATATTGTTCAGATCCCAAATCACAGACTGCAAAAACAAGCTAATTTGTTTAATTATGCTTTTATGATTGTGTTTTTTAATAATCTCACAATGAGATATTACATTTGTAAATATTAAATAATATTACTGGCAGAGTGGTGTAGTGGTTAGTGCAGGTAGCCTTGTGCCTCCAGGGTCCGGATTCGATTCCCGTCTCTGTGTGCATGGAGTTTGCATGTTCTTCCTGTGCTCGGTCGGTTTTCTCCCACAGTCCAAAGACATTAGGCTAACTGCCATTCCCAAATTGCCCGTAGTGTGTGAGTGTGTATATAACATAGGATAAAGCGGTATGGATGATGAGTAGAGAGTGAGTGAGTAAATAATATTCAATTTGTCCACATCTAAGATATTTTCACTTCTGTTTTTTTTTTTTTCAAATCCAAGGCTAGACATTATTACTAGTAGTGGTATAGTATAATAATAATAATAATAATACATCTATACTACAGAACTTGAAATACTCCCCCATACCACTTTAACTCATATCGAGATCGGACACTGTGGTTTGTAAAGACCAAGCCTCTGAGCAACAAGCTGATTTCATTAGTGAATCTCATTAGCTAACATTCTTTCTAAGAACTTTCCTTTAACTAACGCTATGCCAGTAAATGCCAGTAAATGCCAGTATTAACTCTTGAAGGACAGCTGCAATAAACCTGAAATACTCGGCGTGCATGACTTTAATCACACAGGTCTATGTCTTTAATCACACAGGTCTATGTATGCTTTAGAGGTTTGGAACAGGAGCTGAAGATAGCGATTAAAGAATTTTGTCTGTCAGTAGAATATGTGAGAAATCATTAAGTGTTCATGGCTAATGGAGCTGTACCGGGTCCAGCCCTACTGATGACACAACAGTTTTATTGGGCTGTGAAGATGAGTGGCAGGAGCACACAGACGGTTCATCAACTAAAACATGAGCCCGCATCTGCCACTTTACAGCGAGAGTGACGCCATTTGTTAGTATAGAGCACAGTCATTAGTGATTGGAAATGTGATGGTACAGTGAGTATGACACGATTGCTGCAATTTCTTAAACTGAGCTAATGCACATTGAGAAAACAAAAGTTTATTTGTTAAGTGATTAGTCATTGGGTGTTTTTGTGATGCATCTTGCTGTTGTGGTCTAATGATGTGTTCGCACTCCTTGGAAAACCTTGCTGCAACTTAAATCGAGCGGGTTACTTACATACGTGTGTATCGTCAACTCCGGCTATGCACTCCGGCTAACACGATCCGAAAATCAAATCACATCAAAGACGGTTAACAAACGTCAAGCTTGCAGGTTTCACTCTCCTTTTTAAAATCGAGGCAAAAAACCTTTAATTATAAAATCAGCGGTTTGCCATAACATAAAAATCCCACAGTGACTTCCTCTGTATCTTCTACTTAAAATATTCCCATCAAAACCATTTCCAATGCCAAACACCAGTCAAGAGAGCAGTCATGAACCATGAGTACATGAGCCAAATGCCATACAATAGTGTATAAACACAAATGCCCTCATTTAGCAATAAAATCTCCTCTGAAATGAAATCACTATTTCATGGTTATTACAACAAACGTTTGCTGGCCAGACTCTTGTCACCTCCTCCATTACAAATGCATGGCTCGTTGGAAAACTGCTGACAGATTTCCGTTCTACAAATGAGAGATAATGGAACTGCTTTACCTTCTGATTAGAGAACATCCTGAACATCCAGCCTGTAAAATGTCATTTTAATATATTTAGCCATGATTCTATAATTATGAAATAACTGGAATCAGATGATTGTGTAAGTATGACATGAATGAGTGGTTGGACTTACAGTCGGCTTGAATCAAAGTCTAAGAATAAAATGTTTTTTAAAAAAAAAGGATAAAAAGTTTATATGAGCTTTACACAAGCTCATATGGTTACCAAAGCAGTTGTATTCTTTAAATGCAAGATATCTTCTCATCTTTGAGTGAACTGTCACAATTCTTTGCTAAAAATGCTGTGGGGTTTGACATGGGTTCCACATGCTCTGATCTTTTGTAAGGCATAGCAATAAAGCACTAAAGACAGAACCATGGTGAGGGCATGGACAATAGTGGTTATTTTAAAATGGCTATATGATGCACTACAAGACTCTACAGATACCTAGAGGCAAAACATTAACACCACTGAATTGAATACCACTCTGTATCAATGAACTGACACCAGGATCAAGGGCACCCCAGGTTTATTTCTACCAAAGGCCAGCTTGTCCAATCCCACAGAAGAGCCAATGCAGCACGAATTTCCAATAAAGTCAATGCTATCCGAGACAGAGAAGCACCAGAAAACAACCAGTGCACTCCCTTGTGCCCAGGACCCGGAATTCAAAGAGCCCAAGGTCGCCAAGCCGGACAATAAAATGCCCAGATCCTGATCTGATCGAGCAGCCATAAGATGGCCTGGACAAACAAGCCTGATGCATTGAGTATCATACAGTACATAAACACACACATACACTGTCTGGCCAAAAAAAAAAGTCACCACCTGGATTTACTGTAACTAAGAAAACGGGTAAGATGCTTCTATTGGATAATTACTGCAGTGATTAATGTGCTTCACTGCTTTAGCTTCTCATTTCTTGATCAACTATGTCAGACATACCCTCAAGCAAAGAAAACAACTAAAGAGATTGCTGAAACTACTCAAATTGAGTTAAGAACTGTGGAACACATTATTAAAACCTGAGAGGATATGAGTAAACCAACATCTTTTAAGGAAGAAATATGTTCGTAAAGAAATTTGAATTGTCTTGTTCAGGGATCACTTAAACATTGGATGAATCAAATCATTTTTAAAAAATGAAAAAACATCTCACAGCTACAGTACAGTATGTTTAATAGTATAAGTAAGAGCATTTCCACATGCACAGTGTGAAGACAACTCAAGGGATTGGAACTAAACAGCTGTGTAGCCTTTTTGTTATGTTGCAATTTGCTAGGGGGCATAAAGAATGGACTGTGGAGCATAGGTAAAAGAAAAAGAATTACCCTGTTCCAGAGAGATGTGTGCATCAGGGTCATAAGAGTGTCAAAAGTGACGTGAAGCACCCAAGCACCCTAGTGCTTCCTGTACAGTCTGTAGGAGTAGTGTTATGATCTTGAATTGCTTCTGTACAGTACATACTGTACAGTAGTGAGGACTTTATGAACTTTTTCAATAGCAAAATTGTCAATATTAGGCAAAAGATTAGGCTTTGAAACAGACAATTTAATTGATACAGATGATAAACTAACCACATCACATCAAAACCTAGAATATTTACTACCCTCGAAGAAAATAAACTAATTTCACTCACCTCTTCTGCAAATTCATCAACCTCTGTATTAGATCCTATACTGGCACATTTTCTCAAGCAGATAGTACCAGCAAGAACCCCTGTTGAAAATAATTAACTCTTCCCTCAGCAGTGGGTATTTCCAAAATATTTTAAATTAGTAGTCATTAAACCACTAATTAAGAAACCCGTCCTTGACCCCTGTCTGCTGTCCAATTACAGGCCGATTTCAAACCTCCCCTTTACCTCTAAGATTCTGGAAAAGATAGTGGCACAGCATCTGTTCATATCTACATAGAAATAGCATAAATAAAAGACTGGCATCTATAATTTAGGCCTCATCACAGCACAGAGACAGCACTTGTTAAAGTAGTAAATGACCTCCAATTGGCCGCTGATCAGGGTTGCGTCACAATGCTTGTGTTACTCGACCACAGTGCAGCTTTTGACACCGCTGATCATAGTATTTCTCCTTCACAGATTGGAAAATGCAGTAGGAAGTAAGGGAACGGCCCTCTCCTGGCTCAGATCCTATTTGACTGATGGTTATCAGTTTTAAATGGTGACTATTCTGCTTGTGCCAAGTGGAGTTTGGTGTTCCACAGGGTTCAGTTTTAGGCCCACTGCTTTTTTCTCTTTACATGCTTCTTCTGGGCAACATAATTCATAAGCACGGTATTAGTTTTCATTGTTATGCTGACGACACACAGTTTCAGCAAAACCAGACGAGAAAAACCAGCTTACTAAAGTTAGCAATGTGTGCAGGACATAAGAGACTGGATGTTAATTAAATTCCTTATGCTTAATCCTGATAAGACAGAAGTTCTAGTCATATGAATGCTAGTTAGAAGCGAGATTTTTGATCACACTCTAACTTTAGATGGCCTTTCTGTTCGATCAAGTGCAACAGTGAGAGACCTTGTTGTGATTATAGATTCCGGCCTTTCATTTGAAGCACAGGATAGCATTCTTTCACCTCAGATATATTGCCAAAATAAGGAATATATTGTCACTAAACGATGAAGAAAAACTTGTTCATGCATTTATCACCTTTAGGTTGGACTATTGTAACGCTTTACTGTCTGGTTGTTCAACTACTGTAGGTGTATAAACAAGCTTCAGTTAGTCCATAATGCAGAATGCAGCAGCGAGAGTCCTCACTAGAAACAGAAGATTCGAGTACATCACCCCTATATTATCCACATTCCATTGGCTCCCTGTGAAATTACGCTTCGATTTTAAGATACTACTTTTGACGTATAAAGCATTAAATGGTGTTGCGCCGCAGTATCTGAGTGAACTGCTAGCGTCTTACGATCCGTCACGCCTACTTCGATCAAAGGATGCAGGCTGCTTGTCAGTACCACGTATTATGAAAACTACAGCAAGGGCCAGAGCTTACACACACTTCTTACAAAGCCCCAAAGTTATGGAATGCCCCGTGTGGTCTGTCTGGGATGCGTGTGGTGAATTGGGACAGTTCCACTTTAAAATGAAGATGGTCCTGGCCTCAGCTGATGCTGACAGCTGTTCTTGGAGGACTCGTGACTGCAGTCGTTCGATAGATACCTGAGCCTCCAATAACAAACTGGATGCCATATGGGTTCCCTGTTGAGTCTGGTTCCTCTCAAAGTTTCTTCCTATTGCCATCTCAGGAAGTTTTTTTCCACTGTTTTGCCACTGTTGCCGTCGCTCTTGAATTGAATTGAATTGAATTGGTCAGGCCTAGATTTAGCAACTTTATGTGCCCATAAAATGAGGTCAGCTGATGACCTGAATAAACTGAATGACCAGGTTTTTCCATTAATGGATTTTTTCTTTCCTGATGGGCAGATTCCAAGATAACGAATCCAGGATTCATTGGGCTCAAATTGTGAAAGAGTGGTTTAGGGAGCATGAGACATCATTTTCACACAAGATCTTGGAGAGAAATTAATGTAACTCTGGACAGAAATAAATGTAGTGGCATTTCATAAACCTATTGAAACAAGGCCATGGTGAATGCGTGCCGTAATCAAACCAAAACGCCGTCCAACGAAATATTAGTGTGACTTTTTGTTGGCCGGGCATGTGCGGATAAATAATATATTAAAATTACACGGAATACTCTGACCTAACATCATTAATCCCACTTTTATTTCAGATGTTCATGTAGTAGTTAACTTTTTAAATTTTCTGATTTTAACACACAAAAATCAGTGACCAGTGCACCAACCTGGCCCTTAAACCTCCTCGCCAAACTGCTGCCACAGAGCCTGCGACTGAACACAGAGATCACTAATGACCACAGACAGAGAAACATATGACAGCATAGAGAAACATACAGTAGAGTGGATATTCAGGTCAAAGCTATAGCTCCACCATGGATTTTTTATAACGTTTAAACATCGGTAGCTCATGCCTACAAGATCACTATACAGTAGCTCAAGTCGACATTCCCAGGAAAGCCACGATTACAATCACCTGAGGCACATAACGATTCATAACGAACCATAGTAGTGCTTTAAAATGAGCAACTTTAATGTTCACCCAAGAATCTTTGAGATGTACCATTACAACATCCCCAGACTGATTTCTTCTCCTATCAGACTAAAGCATCACTGCCAACACATACAATTTTGCATTGACTGTTTAACCCTTAATCTACAACTGGTGAAACTAGTCTTTTCACAGTCACCAGATTTGAGGCCAGATTCGAGTTTCAGAGCGGTGTGTAAGAACGTGCTCTTCACCACCGCCATCATCAAAACAGCAGCTGAGAGTACAGAGTTCGGAAGAAGCATTCTTCAGGATCTGTTCCAGGGCACACTGAAGCTGTTTCTGGCAAGCCGTGGTGTCCCAGGGCCTTCCTACAGATCTACAGGTCTACATTTCAACCACTAGAATTTTTATCTATATTTCATTCATAAAAATCCCCTTCCATAGACTGTCATCCCGTAATAACTACACGTTTCATTCAAGACCCGATACACACTGATACCCAGTGTACTGTTATTTCAGTGCTATTGTTAGGCAGGTTAAAGAGGGAAAAGAAAACCGCAAGACTCTGGTTTGCTTGTTTTAATGCAGGTAAGCTAAAGCAGAGAAAACATAACAAGACAATGGAGAGCCTTGTTTGTCAGGAAAGTGACACTCTCGTGCTGGGGCAGGAAGTTCACATTGCAGTCAAAATGAAGAATCAAAACCCGCAAATGGGAGCAGAACCGGGGAAGCACTCACCTGGCTCCGTGATGTCTGATTGTCTCGCCATGGTAGGTGCATGGGCATGCTGCGGTGCTTCTTATCAGAAAACCTGTAGTCATCATAGTGTCAAGTTATCATAATCCTGAAAATACACACAATCCAAAACAGACCAAACGGTTAGGCGTTTTCAAATACAGTTTCACGCCTGCAAACTCGAACCGATCAACACAAAACATAAAACTATATGAAATGATAGATTACGCTTGTTTTGTGAAATATTCAAGTCAAACTTCTAAACTCTTCAGAGGAAATGTTCTCTCAGAGGTCACACATGGAGGTCAAGTATTTTGTGCATCAGCAATATGACCAACCAAACCAAATCTTTCAGCAGCATTTTAAAATCTATAAATGAGTCTTTAATAACTGTTTCTTCTGTTACGTTTGACATTTATTTGTGCTGCCAGAATTAAATGAATAATAGGTTGGGTAGTTGGACTACTGATAGGAAGATCCCAGGTTCAAACCCCATCACCTCCAAGTAGCCACTGTTGGGCACTTGAGCAAGACCCTTAACCCTCACCTGCTCAGATGTGTGATGGAATAGAAATGTAAGTCGCACTTGATCAGGGTGTCTGCCAAATGCCTCCTGTATATATGTAAATGAAAATAACCCTAGCTACAGTTACAGGATCAACATGACTGAAATCCAGCCTTCTGCATTATGATAGGTTAAAATAATTCGGCCTCCTCTAAGCTTGGAAAGAAGTTTTAGTGTGAAAACCGAGGTAAAGAAAATAAAGGCTGGTGAGAGAGAGCTGTCTCTCTCTCTCTCTCTCTCTCTCTCTCTCACTTTCATATGCTTTAAGCCCAGTTATTGTTGTGAGCAATGTTGGTAGACTTGAGCAGCTTCTTTTTTTTAAATAACCATAACTTTGAAGCTTAATATGAGTCTATAACGTCATTGAGCTTTTCGAGCTCTTTCTCTACATGTCATGTAGCATGATCTATCACAACCGTACCTCAAGAGCACATGTGATAGTACAGATGAGCTGAGTTCAATACCGAGACTGTTTGAGTATATCTGCTGTGGTGTAACAGCATGAACAGTCTGATGTACTGTCTTGTGTTCTCTCCTGTACAGATGGAGGAGGGGAGAGAGTCTATCACAGTTTTAAAGACCGCTGCATGCTGGCGTCTGTCTGGATAAACACAAGTAGCAAAAGAAAAACCTTTCACCCATTTCAGTTTCCACCTGTAGTCTGGAGAGCAGTCTCAGGAGGTGTTCTGCTCAATCCCACTCACTTCAGCACCGAAACAAGGCACTACTGTCGAGAAACGCTCTCCCAGCGGATCGCATGGTGGACTTCCCCTTCTGTGTTTATGTGTAACAATAAAGCTACTGGACCTCTTATTGCTGCATGTGAAATAGATTTAAACACAGAGTTCAATATTCAACTCAAGTAAATGGTTAATGCTTGTGAAAATAAATCAGTCCAAAATTATTCACTTCCCCTCTGTGCAGCTGGATTGGTTTTGTTTCAGTTTTGTTTTCATATAAAAAAGTAAACAAATATGTCATATTTATTATTTACACATATTTATACACCAACTGCAGTGGTAACAACAGCAATATCTACTGAAACCTTGCTCGAATTGTTTTCCATAAACCTGGTTGTGATCTATTAGTAAAATAATCAACCATCATCATCATCATCAGCAGCAGCAGCAGCAGCTCAGTCGTTATGTGCGGGTTTAGGTTCGGGTTGTAGATATTTAAAGTGAGACACACACAGTGAGATGTGAGCAAGAGTTTATCACATCCGATGTCTGACATCAGCGCCTAAATGTTTATAGGTGTTTATTTTATTTTTTGTCAAAGAGAGCAAAGACAGGAGGGAATGTGAAACCAAAAAAGAGAGGAGAGGATGATGAGTGGGAAGACTGTGGTGGTTAGGAGAGGGCACAATGCCAAGTGTTTTAATGTAGCCTTAGAATACACACACACACACACACACACACACACGCACACACACACACACGCACGCACACACACACACACACACACACACACACACACACACACACACACACACACACACACACACACACATGGCTAATGTAAATAAGAGAATACGCTCATGTGTCATGCAGCTCCTGCTAGAGTTACAGAAGAACAGAGCTCTCTGGGTTATAAAATGTGCTTCCTGCAAACTTGGAGAAAATTCATTATATATGACCTGACTGTCTGAGATTCACTGCTGTCCTGTTAATGCAGTGTTATACTAAACATTTAGGAAGGTGGCCTAGTGGTGAGCACTACCCTCGTCTCACACCTCCAAGGTTGTAGGTTTGAATCCCTCCTCCGGTCTGTGTGCATGGAGGTTGTATGTTCTCCCCCTGCTGGGTGGCTTTCCTCTGCGTCCTCTGGTTTCCTCCCACAGTCCAAAAACATGCAATGTAATTCGACTGGCATTTCGGAATTGCCCACTTAGGCCGTGCCTTTTGCCCTAAGTTCCCCTTGTGACCCTACACAGGACAAGCCTTATAGTTATTAGCTGGATGGACTTTATTTCTAAGGAGCTTGATGCACCTGGACGTGATTCTCCAGGATCTAAAGCTCTAAAGTCACAGCTCCAGAGTCACAGCTTCAGGGTCCCTGTCTTGATTCACGGTTTGGTTTAGTATTTGTGTGGAATTTGAGGTTTCCTCCACAGGTTGTATCCTCCAGAACTACCCCGAAAAACATGCCAGGAGCCAGACCGACTGAACGCTGCTTTGTGATACGCTGTTTTCTGCCGTCTTCCCGGTTTCCAAGAATAAACTCCAAATCCAAAACCCTGAATATAAAAGCCATTTACTACAGCTCGTCAAGAAGACAAATATTTAAAAAAAAAAAAAAAAGGCTTACAAGAGACGGGAAAAAAGAGATAATGCTTCAGTCAGGACACACAAGACCCTCCTGCCTCACGTCTGAGTGAGTGGTATTGTACGAGCTCCTGCATCCAGACATTAGATATTAATTAAACAGAATGGGAGTGGAGGAGAAAACCAGCCAAGAAACCTTACTGCCAGCCTCATGGCATTTACATAGTGAAGCCTGCTGCTTCATCTTGATTTACAAATTACTCCACACACACACACACACACACACACACACACACACACACACACACACACACACACACACACACACACACACACACACATTCTCTCTCTCTCTCTCTCTCTCTCAGCTACAGTGAGGTGTGTCCACTCCTCCCACCTTTGGCAGAGGCTCTAATTATTCCCAGTTATTCTCTTTTACACACACACACACGCACACACACACGCACACACACACACACACACACACACACACACACACACACACACACACACACACACACACACACACACACATCTGTGCAACCCCAGCACTTAAAAGTTCACTTTTAGAACTTACATCAGAACACATTTTGACAGCGACCTCAGAATTAACCTTCGACCCCTGTAGCTTCCCAGAGAGCCACAAAACATCACACTGATTCAAAGACATTCCTTACTTACTCCATCTTTTCAATCAGTTTTATTTATCGAGCAGCTGATGGGTGAAAAATGACTTTCGAGCCTGACTGACTCAGTCAAACATTAACTCCTGAACTGGCCTTGTCATGTTTATCACGCAGCATGACTAGAGAGTTACTGTAGAGTACGTGACACGCCATAAATACAGAGTCAGTTCTATTTAGGCGAAATATAAAAACAGTACAGTAATGACACATGAGGGAGAAGGACAGGAATAATATCAGGGAAAAAAAAAACAAAAAAACAGACAGCTTCTTAACAGTGTAAGTGGAATTTACTGGGAGCGGTTGTATTCGCTCATCCATAAATAATATTTATCCCAGGAAATCCCCAAAATATCAACTCGGCACAGCGATGAGCTCAACGCGAAGAGGAATCAAGTTTGGGAAAGCGACTCAGAAGTCGTGTCCCAAAACACAGTACAAGGACGATCAGGCGCTTTCTCAGATAACGATCCGAGACCCATCAGCTTTCCGGACCAAGTTACAGCACAGTGAAGCAGACAAAGCTGGCTTTGATCAGAATACAGAAGAAAAGATGGGGAAAAAAAACACAGCGAGAGAGAGAGAGAGAGAGAGAGAGAGAGAGAGAGAGAGAGAGCGCTGAGTCGTCATTATTGTAATCAGACTGCTTCGGTGACAAAGAAACAAAAAACAAGGAAGGAAACAGAGGATGAGGTGTACATGGCACTTCTCTCCATCCTCTGTTCTCCTTGTAAGAGGATCAATGACTAATTTACCCACGTTTATTACTCATGTACTTTTGTGTACTATGCAGTGGACTATTGTGATATAGTCCACTGCCTCTGACGGAAAAGAAACAACTCCGCATGGGAGGCTGGAACGGATGGATTATGGGATTTGGGCAGAATTCTCCATGCGCCGAGTAACTCGAGCCCGCGGCTGAAATGGCGGAGAGGTAGAATGCTAAATGCTGGAAAATGAGCGAAGGGTAACACTATCTCCCTCCTCACAAACGAGCCATAATCCCGTACATGTGCAGCCCGCTAAAGGGATACTCTGGTTTTTAAGATGACTTGCTATAGTCCATGAGATCATGACTGGGTTTGGACAGAAACCTCGAGTCAAATGCGATTAAGTTTAGAATAATGACCGTGAGGAAACTCCCGCGTGTCATGGCGTACGGCGAGGAGATCAGAAACTGATTAACACCAGCTCTACTCTTTAATATATAAAATGTGCACAAACAATAGATTTGACATTAAATAGCAATCGTCTAAAAACGTTTAAGAAATGAGAAACGGTATATTATATATAACTTTTAAGTGTGTAAAATGTTTTTATATCTTTTTTTCTCTCACATATATTTATAGCTTCATAACGTAAGTTATATTGTATTTGGAAGCTTCGAGTATCTGATAATCCTTTCATGAAAAGATTAAGTGCAGAAAGTTTCCCTAAAGTAGGTCACAAATGTTGTTTGTGTCACACAGTCCATCACAGCACACACACACACACACACACACACACACACAGCACACACACACACACACACACACACACACACACACACACACAGTCCTACAGGTATAGATTAGGCTATAATGATTTGAGGTCATATCGCGCAGCGCTCCTGCACAGTGTGATCATACATTACATCATTAGTGTAGAAGTGACACACAAACAGCAGCGAATGTGATGAAATGATGTTCAGTATGAGCAGATCAGGACTGAGTCCTGGGACTCAGTACAAATGGAAGACCTGTCCATCGAGAGCTTTTAGGAAGTAGAACTCTTTCGGGTGTCCATGTAGGACCATCAGCAGCACATGCAGAAGCTCCAAGCAGAAGCAAAGCATCAGAACATCAGCAGGTCCAGATCAAAGCATTCCTAGATGCACAGCGCTCCTGCTCGTTTCATAGTTGTTAAGATGTTGACATTTACAATCAATCCAGCAAACAAAAGGAATTGACCACCTGTAATCTCTCAAATTAGGAAAAATAAGTTGATCTGTCTGATATTATGGTTCATTGCCACCTTGAGTGACGAGGTCTTCTCCTAAACGTGGTGTACAAGAGGAATAGAATTTATTCTCAGATGCCACTTTAGCCATAGGTGCTAAGAGCCATATGTGAAGACAAGCACATGTACACCCTCGACATAAGCCAGGGCAGTAACATTGAGAATGTCGTGTCCTCTCACACACTTTGACTCTTTGCCAGTTGTAAAAGGTGAAAAGCCGGCGTGGTCACTCATGGCAGGATGAAATCTGTCTGAAAGGCATTTTCCATGGTTTATTCTGAGAAAAAGAACAAGCCCATTAAAGCAACATTTATCATCATTTGTCGCTGCCAGGACACAGGAGCACTGGGCAGACTGGGAGAGAGTGTGTGGCCATCTGGAGGAGCGCTCTGGAGCCCAGTGCCGCAGCCAGACTTCAATTAAAAAGGTGAGAATGTTTGTGGTATGTAAGTCGCGCTCATTTGATGTGGTCCATAAAGCAAAACGGATTGCCTGTCCAATCTGTATAGTGTGTGTGTGTGTGTGTGAGTGTTTGTGATGGATCACTTGTAGGCACAGGATATCTGCTCAGTGTTCAGAGACTGCTACTCGGGCTTCTTCTCCAGCTCATTTTTTACCTCGTGGCAGTTCCACATTGTGCTAAATGGGCTGTGACCATCAGTTTATAAGTCTATAAGTCTATATTTTTACAGTACGCAGTGTATTTGGTGTGTGTGTGTGTGTGTGTGTGTGTGTGTGTGTGTGTGTGTGTGTGTGTGTGTAGCAGTGACAGCATGAGTATACAGTTTAAGCACGCATGTAAAGGTATTCAGGGTAATATGGGTGGACTGCTCGTTCAGTGTGCTCTGTCTCTCCGTGTTGTGTGTCGTGTTTGGTGTTGTGTTGTGTGCTGTGTCATGTTGTGTGTGATGACCCTGAATACAGGTTTAGAAACGGCTCCTGCGGCAAAAAACCACAGCAATAACACGGATATGAGAAAAGACGTGGAGTGCTCATAACTTTTTCCGCTGCAAGAACTTTTGTTTGTTTGACATTTTCATTATAATAAGTGCACATGGCTTGTTTTTATTTGGAAAGTTTCGCCGATTCTCTCGCGTCAGGACGGCAAGCATGTCGCAATAATTCCGTCATGCCAGGTATAATAATCAGTTCAATTTGCCTGACAAGTCTCCTGTATAAATCCTTAAAAAAATAAAAGCAATGCACAAATGCACAAATCTGACATTTAACAGTAAGGGTAAAAAAAAAAAAAAAAAAAAGAATCAAACCTCCTAGGAAAAATGTATATTTATTGAGATCTCGAAGAAAGTGTCTCAGGTATTGAAAGAAATGAATGCACAGATAAATACATGTTTAAAGATTTAAAAGGAAAACTCACAGTATAATCAGACAGCAGAGGGAAGAGCGTTATAACTCTATGGACCTTTGGCAGACACACGACTACCATGACATCGGCGTCATCACACACTGATGGACTAAAGATCGATCTGTTTCTATCTGTTTCTAGATACAGTACTTGGGTTAATGTTCAGAACATATTACAGAAAGATTATCTGGTGATGACTTGGTTACCTACTGCATTACCTGATGCTTTATCACACGGATTAAAATGACTCATAAACCTAGCAACTGATAGCTTGTGTTCTGCTGAGTATTTTCATATGCAGAGTGTGTAGAGGACTTACCCAAAAGGGAAACAAGAGTGTAATGGAGATGAGGATGAGGAAGGTAATAAGGATATTCATTTTCAGAAGTTTGATTTGTTATCTCAATGTGATGACCTCAGACGCTGTACAAGTGTGTGACTCCTCCTGGATTTGGTGACGTTTGCGAGCGTTAGCATTAGCTCATTCAGTGCAAACAAGACGCCGCTATAGAATGTGCTGATGCATAGGAAACATTACTTACTATGGTACTGACATTTCATGCTTTCTAATTAATAGCTTATGAACTGTTCCAGGGTTGAATCAGAAATATCGTAAAACAGAACGCTAAGCCGGGACAATCCTTTGTCCCACACACCAACTAGTGCCCTTGTTCAGGGGTTACAGAGGGATTTGGGATTCAGCCTTGTGTTAGACTCTTTAATTAGCATTGTAGTTTGAAACACCAAAGTTCAGGACGACTTCCAAACAACTAATAAGGATGCAGCGTGCTGTTTAAGATGACATAACGTTACGCGTTTCTTGCTAAAAGTGCTCCCACGACTGGTTCTTGCGGTGAGTTTTGGCACTGGAATCTAGTTGCCATCCAGAAGTGGGCAGGACCATGGTGGACAGACATTGTGATGTCACATGCAAAAAGTCAAAAGCAGAAGCTCTTAACTTCTCCAGCTCTCCATGGAATCATAAAGCATAACTCTGTGACTACAGACCCCAAGGTGGGACTCGAACCTGCAGGGCAACGGTGCTAACAGTGCTAACAGTGCTAACAGTGCTAAGCCACCGTGCCGCCATGTGAAGTATGTGCCAAGCTGAATGTGACAGGTTTAATCCACACAAAACAAACCCAAAAACTAGACTATAAATAATGTCAGGGTGGAGCTACATGTTCAATAAGGCATCGGGAAATCATTTAATATATTATCAGACATGTTTATACTGAGAGTGAAGTTTAAATAGTGATAGTCTGTTAAATAACTCTCAACTGAATTCAACTGAGATTCCCTGCTGTACAAGATTTACATTGAGACACTGAGGGGGGGAAAAGTATGTTAAATGTGTGTGTGTGTGTGTGTGTGTGTGTGTGTGTGTGTGTGTGTGTGTGTGTGTGTGTGTGTGTGTGTGTGTGTGTGTGTGTGTGTGTATGTGTGTGTGTGTGTGTGTGTGGGTGTGTGTGTGTGTGTGTGTGTGTGTGTGTGTGTGTGTGTGTGTGTGTGTGTGTGTGTGTGTGTGTGTGTTTTGTGTAATGTGTGTGTGTGTTTGTTTTGTGTAATGTGTGTGTGTGTGTGTGTGTGTGTGTGTGTGTGTGTGTGTGTATAATAATGTGTGTTTATATAATGTGTGTATTATTAATGTTTATTTTAATATGTAATGTGTGTGTGTGTGTGTGTGTGTGTAATAATGTCAATATTAATATTAATATTAATGTGTGTGTGTAATGTGTGTTTTATTATAATAAATATTAATGTGTTTGTTTTAATGTAATGTGTGTGTGTGTGTGTGTGTGTATGTGTGTGTGTCGTGTGTGTGTGTGTGTGTGTGTGTTTTATTATGTGTGTGTGTGTTTGTTTATTGTAATGTGTGTGTGTGTGTGTGTGTGTGTGTGTGTGTGTGTGTGTGTGTGTGTGTGTGTTTTGTGTAATGTGTGTGTGTGTGTGTGTGTGTGTGTGTGTGTGTGTGTGTGTGTGTGTGTGTGTGTGTGTGTGTGTGTGTGTGTTTTGTGTAATGTGTGTGTGTGTGTGTGTTCTCTCTCACACTCTCAGCCTGTGCAGCGTCCTCAGCCCTTGAAGCAACAATTCAAGCTTAAACTTAATGATCACTTCTGCATTCAACGTCATTAACTGACTTAGATTTAAACTTAAATTGACTTAGACTTAAATTAGAACTTAAAAAAAGTAAAAAATAAATGACATTTTGATAAATATGATCCTACTTTCTAACAATGTGGAAGATTTTTCTTCCTGCTTGTGATTTTTCAGCTTGAACAGACTGAAGAGCTTCTTACACCTTCCCTTCTCTCTCTCTCGCCAATTAATTTAGTCGGACATTAATTACAAACGGATTTCGGAAGAAAAAAAAAACGCATAGTCAGGCAAGGCTTAGTTCTCTGGAGACAGCAAGCGGGAGACGTTTGTTTACCTCAGACAAAACGCATTGAGCGTCGAGACTGAGAAAATCTCATCCGGCTTTTATTTCCTCTTCCTCGCTTTCACGCGTCCTGGCTCATTTCATTTCATTAGCTTCTCCCTTTGATGAAGTCCTGAGCGCCCCTCGCCCTGCTCTGACAGAGATGGAGATCTCTGCTACAATGCACCATGGGAAGAGACTGCAGTGAGAGACAAATGGGGAACATGCAAATGAGACGGGATGAATCTGATTATTCGAGCTGTACTGTTCCTAATTATCCTGAAATAAAGACCAGGCCGAGCCGCGCGGCGCGAGTCTGCAAATCCAGTACAGTCCATGCTCTGGGTGAACTGTGTTTATCTTGTGGTGCATGATTTTATAATCTGTCTATCAAAACCACACCAAGAAGGCTAGAAAGCATGGCTCAGCTGTGAGCATTTCTCTCTCTCACACACACACACACACACACACACACACACACACACACACACACACACACACACACACACACACACACACACACACACACACACACAGGGGGCAAGCAATGGGCTGGTCATGACATCATCACTCAGACCGGGTGTGTGAGCATGTGCGCGTGTGCGTGTGTGTGTGTGTGTGTGTGTTGCAATCAGATCGTACCAAAATGATGTCACTTTTTTGTTGCTCATTCATTTCTACTGGAGCAGCATGACTTGAGTTGGGATTAGATGAGGCTGAGAAAGTGCAGACGTTAAACGTAATGAACTCAGATTAACTTTCCTAAACATTATCAGTCCACTTCAGGCTCATTAAATCATTAAAGCACGTCATCTACTAAAAAGTTCTTTGAATCCTGAATCTTGAAAAAAGCCACACCTGAGCTGTAATGTCTAGAGCCACCTTTTATAATAAAAGTTTAATAAATGAAAACCACTAGTGTTTTTCCAGGAGCAGTGTATTAATAAAGTCCCTCACACACTGAGGAGGATCAGGCATGTTTAGTTCAGCGGTCCTTGTGAAGATGTCCTGATGGAATCGTGGATTCTGCTAAACACCAGGAGATTTCAGTCTGACCCTTTAAATGAGCTTCAGACTCTCAGATTCAGGCCATAGACAGATATTTCAGTGAGGTGTCGACTAGAGATGACCGTTGTGACTTTATCTATGGCACAGCAGTTGGTACCAGATGGGTATAATACAGTATTTAAGATTAAATTATATGTCACATGTACCTTACAACAAAGTGATTTTTTTTCGCATTGTCCCAGTTAGGAAAGCTGGGGTCGAGCGCAGGGTTAGCCAGAACACTGGGATACTTGTACAAGGGCTCAAAAGAGGCAGTTTTGATGGTGCTGGGGCTCGAACTGCCAACCATATGAGCAATAACAAAGAGACTTAACAGTCTGAGCCACCACTGCACACTTCAGAAGCTGCTGATCTCTGGGGATTTACACACACAACATTCTGTAACGTTTACACAGAATGGTGTGAAGAACCAAAAACATCCAGTGAGTGAAGGGTCTGTAGGCTCCAACACCACGCTGATCTGAGCCGAGTGTATAGTTACACACGTGATCACACTTTACATCCATGTTATGCAGAAAAGCATCTCAGAATTCACATCAGGTCAAAGCTTGAGACTTGAGACGGCTACAAGAGAAGACGAACTACCAAGAACAAGAACCTGAGACAATCATGGGCACAAACACACTGAAATTACACACATTAATACTATAGTTAAATATAGTATTATATATATAGTATATAGTTTTTGCCAATCTTCAACCATCTGGAAGGTGAGTCAACTGGACTTCTTTCTTGTTACACAGAAACGTTTCACTACTCATCCAAGTAGCTTCCTCACTCTGAGGGAAGTTGGTGCAGTAAGTTCCTCACACAGTGATACCTCGGCATATGAACGCCCCGCTTTAAGAAGAACTGAAATTTTGCAAGAAATTTGCCTCAGCATACCAACCAGCAGACCAACCCGAGCCGACCCAGACGCCAGCTGTTGCATCGGAGCGGCTCAAAACTAGTTTGCGTCACTGAAAAGTCAAGTGAAGTGAGTGATTTAGTGAAGACATACATTAGCACCATGAGTCCCAAGAGTGTTAACAAGGACGACAGCAAGAAGAAAACAGCCACTTTCAGCAGCCAGTGCCATGGAATGATAAATTAAGACTAAGTGAGGTTTAATGTCTTTTTATCTGGTGTTAGGACCTGCCGTTGATGAGGAAAGAGTTTCTAGAAATAGTTAAAAGGTAAAAGCTTAAAAGGAATCTGATCAGTTTTAATGTAATTTTATATTATATATTATTATTATTATTATTATTATTATTATTTCATGTTGAAGTCCATGAACTCTATGTCTAACGTATTAATACAAAGAAATCATATATTGTAGGGTTGAGTATCTTACTCCTTATTTACTTCAAGTTGGACTTCTTTCATCCTCATCCTCCATGTTTACAGTAGATTATTACATCCTGCACATAACTGTTCATAGCATCACTTTTACTCAATATTTAGATTTTAGCGACTAACACACTCAGTTTGGATATTTTCCATACCCTCACCTGCTGTGGATATGTTTGCTCTAACGACCCGTGTTTTATCTCACAGTGGCGCTTCACATTACTGTTTTAATTAGCACCAGGGGTTTGGAACATACAGTATGAGACAAACTGGTTTTAAACTTCCCGCATGAAGAGTAAAATACATTGATCTGTCCAATCATCTTTGAAGTTTCAGTTTTCAAACGTTACATACCTTTTATCTGAGTAAGCCATGCTGTGTTGCGCTTTCGTTTGTGTTTCATGAGGATTTGGGTGCTTTTGCACATTCTGGTCATTTCTGTGTCTTCTGCATACTCTGTGTCTTTACACAGCTCTATACTCGCCCCAAAAAGCGATGGCTGCTATGAGGTAATGTAACTTCAGGGAAATGCCAAAGGACTGGCAAAGTTTCATTACATTCTGTCCTGCCTGTTTTGCGTGAAGCTGTGACAAAATCAGACGGACAGACATACAGACATACAGACATTTTTTTTTTTTCTGAGACTGGTTTCTGGTCCTCCAGTGTAGGAAACGTAAAGTGATCACATAAAGAGTGAGTTCTGACCAATGTACTGTACAGACAAAACCTTTCTTTTATTTTATATAGATTTTACTTTTTACATGTCTTCTCAAAATGCTTTGATTATTTTTATATGCAGAAATGTGATTATAGTGTTGGTAACTCGTAACATTGGTAATATTTTGAGTGGTTGGAACAGATTACCTGCATTTACATTATTTCCTATGAGAAAACGCATTTCACTATACAAATTTTCGCCTTAAGGACTCGCTTCCAGAACGGATTCAAGTCCATATGCAGAAATAACGCAGTATTAGAATCCTCCAAGGTCAAAGGAAACATTTCCACCAAACAAGTGAAATGTTCCTAACAGTCCCGTTGACATGACGCAACTTCCTCATAACCTCACCTGGATAACTGAGAATCTTTCAACCTTTTAATTTCAGCAACTTTGTTGGCTCTGGGGAGTGGAGCGTGGTGCGGTCCGCTTCATGGTTCTGAGATGCTTTTCCGCTCCCCACAGTTGTAAAGCGTGATTATTTTAGTTACTGTATACGAACCAAACTGGCCATTTTTTTTTCTGAACTCTCTTATAACCAGGACATTTCCACCCACAGAACTGTCTCACACTCTGTGTGTTTTTTATTCTTCACACCATTCTGTATAAACTTTACAGACTGCTCTGTGTGCAAACCCAGAAGATCAGCAGTTTCTGAAAGACTCAAAGCAGCCCATCTGGGACCAACAGGCACAGAGATCACACTTTTTCCTTATTCAGATGTCTGATGTGAATGTTCACTGAAACTCTTGACCTGCACCTGCATGACCTGCACATGCGTCTGCATGACTGGTTAGATAACTGCATGCATGAGCAGGTGTACTACTATTAAAGTGAATGATGAGCAGTCTAATATAGCAGTTGGACTATTTTCTTTGAAATCCCATGGTTGTGCAGCGTGTGCATGTGTGAGTATATGTGTAGTGTAGTCCGGTGCTCTTGTACCCATGTAGCCATCTGGACCTGTGTGTGGTCAAACCGCCTCATGTTTGAGAAGATGTGACCGCCCAGATCAAGGCAAATAAACAGACGGCAGACGAAGGGAAGATGGAGAGAGAGAGAGCGCAAGAGAGAGAGAGAGACTGAGAAAGACAGAGTGAGTGTGTCTCATATTCAACTGTCACCAGTATGAGGAACTACCAGAGCGACGTAACTGCTGTCATCAAGTTCCATGTGTTCAACAAGTCTGAAATACGCTCTCAAAAGCTTAATCTTTTCCATAGTGACTGTGTGTGTCCAGCATGATGCAGAAGCTCAGGATGCAGGAGGTGAAGAAAGACCAAACTCCGTCACTGGTGGAGTGTAGACGTGATTGTGTACGCTGCTCCAAACTCATCAGCTCCTATAAAAATATTAAAATGAGAGAGAGAGAGATGAAAAAACATTCTGTTTTAGAAATTGAATAAGAACAAGCCTTTATTTGTCACATACACACTTCTGGTGAAAAGTCTGGACACCTCCTTCAGTGTTTTTCCTTTATTTTCTATTATTTTCAACATTTTACATTAATACTGAAGATACCCAAACTATTTAAAAAAAAAACATGGTTTATATTTTAGATTTCTCAAATGAGCTACATTTAGCTTTGATGGCACACTCATGGAGGTAATCCATAATATGGTAATGTTTTTTTTTTTTTTTTCATGTGCCTTGTCAAGAGTTAAGTTGTTAATGTCTTGCCTTCCTAATGCACTTTAGAACATCAGTTGTCTTGTGAAGAGGAAGGGCAGGTACAAAGTCAACAGCCCTATTAGTGCTACTACAACTACTGTACAAATCCATATAATGTCAGTAAACACTCAGTTAAGTAAATAGAAAAGGCAGTCAATCATTAGTTTTAAAGATGAAGGTCAGACAATCCGAAAAATCTGCAGAGCTTGAAATGTTTCCATAAGTGAAATCGCCAAAACCATCAAACGTTATGATGAAATTGGCCCTCGAGAGAACCGAGAGCTACCACTGCTGCAGAGGATGAGTTTATTAGAAACCACAGATTTACTACAGCTCAGATTAGAGCCCACATAAATGCTGCTCAGAGTTCAAGAGACGGACATATTTGAACATTCACTGTTCAGAGGAGAGTGTGTGAGTCAGGCCTTCATGGTCGAACTGCAGCAACAAAACCACTGCATCGGAAGAACAACGAGCAAAGAGACTCGCTCGGACCAAGCCACACAAGGATGAACATTAGATCAGTGAAGAACTGTCCTTTGAGTCCAAATGTGAGATTTCTCGTTTTTGCCATGTCTTTCTTAGACGTAGGAAGGGGGAACAGGCGATTCCTGAATGTGTGACGCTTGGCGAAGGTGGTGTGATGGTGTGTGGATGCTTTGCCGCTGACACTGCTGAATTTACGGCACACTTAACCAACAATTTGCAGCAATGTGCCATCTCATGTGCACTTACGGGGACCATTATTTGTTTTCCACCAGGACCATGACCCCAAACACTCCACTAGGTTATGTAAGAGCTATTCGTTCAAGAAGGAGAATGATGGAGTGCTGCATCAGACGACGTGGCCTCCACAATCACCTGATCTAAATCCATTTAATATGGTTTGGGATGAGTTGGGCCGGAGAGTGAAGGAAAAGCAGCCAGCAAATACTCAACACCTCTGGGAACTCCTTCAAGATTTTTGCAAAACCATTCCAGGTGACTTGACTCAGGTTGAGAATGGAAAGAAGGTCCAAAGCTGTCATCAAAACAAAAGGTGACAACTATGAAGAATCAAGAATATAAAACATATGCTGGGTTATTTATCATGTTTTTGCTGACTACATAACTGCATTTTTTTTTCTCTCATACTTTTAATATATTCAGTATTAATATACAAAAATGTTTGAAACAATAAAATTAAGGACAAATTATGGAGGGAAAGTGTGACAAATTCACAAGATGCTAATCTGAAGGTAAAAATTCCAAGAACCCCTTGAGGTTGTGAACTGTGCTGTGAATTGTGAGGTGGAACATACTGTAAATACAAACTACAAGAAATGACATGCACAGTTATGATAATAATTGTACATGCAAGCTTCATAAAAATCCCCTTTTATCCCCATGATTAAGATTAAAGTCAGCTGTAAGCTTCTATAGTAATTAAGGTGAATTAGCAGTGTCCTTCACAGATAGATGAACATCTACTGTATGCATGTTCTGTACACAACACTCAGAAGACTCCTGCACTGGATCAGACTACATGGTGTCAGGTGGACTTTTATCATGCTAAGTGCAACCTTTACGAGGGTATTGAGCTCAGATCGCACAGAAGGACAAGTATGTAGATAGCAGAAGATACAGTAGCCCTTCTGCCATTACTGTACTACAACCTTCACTCTCACAGTTCTCATCTTTACTCTCTCGCTCTCTCGCTTTCTCTGTTTTTCCCCCCAGTGAGTGCAAACTTGCTAAGCCATCCAAGCTATGACATCATGGCTAGCCGACCTTATTTTCAACGTTGCCCCAGCGACGCCTCTATCAGCAACGAGACGGCAGAGACGCTACAGATGAAAGGATGGATTAGCGTGTCTGCGAAATGAGACAAGAGCCGGCTTTCCTTTCTTTTCCTGGCTCCTGCAGCCTTTTTTTTTTTTTTTTGCTAAAACTTGGGGAATTTTGCTTCTCCACTTCATTCCCACTATAATCAGCTCTTTGCCAACAGTCTCATCCATCTAGTAGACTTTATTGCTCCACTTCTCCGTCTCTGTCCTTATTTTTCTTCCTGTAAATAAATCCATTTAATACTTGATAACTTTACACATTTTTTTTTTTTTTGCCCCTTCCAGATCTTGCTCTGACCCAACTCTCAGACACCTACATTTCCCCAGAAAGCCTCTAAATTGGTTATCTGCAAGTTCATAGCCATCAGCCAGCTATCCTCTGACACATTTACAATGCCATGGTACAAATTTATCAGATGCAGAATTATAAGTGTCACTGCTGCATGAACAACAGTCCATCAAAATAAACTCCTGGAGAGGTTTCATCTACATGAACTGGGATAAAAACAGAAAGTAACAGTCAGCCTAACACTCTCTCTCTCTCTCTCTCTCTCACTCACTCACTCACTCACTCACTCATCATCTATACCACACATTATACTGTATACAGGGTCACGTGGGGACTGTCACCCACATGTCACCCACATTTAGGAATTAACCTAATCTGCATGTCTGGACTGGGGGACAAAACCAGAAAACCCAGAGGAAACCCACCAAGCACGGGAAGAACATGAAACAAAGACACATGCAAACAGAGAATCAAGCCTGGCTGGGAATCAAACCTGGACCCGGAGGTACTGTACCATAGCGCTAACCGCTAAGCCACCATGCGGCTTCAGACTGATACATTTCACAAAAAACTGAGAGATGGAAACAAGACCATGAGCAGATAATGATGAAAAGCCAACAGGATGAAAGTGAACAAGACAAATTCGATTAAATTCAAATCAACTAGACGTGTATAGCGCTTTTAAGAATTTTGATGCAAAGCAGTTTTACAGGATCAAAACCAAAGCGTTAAAGCGTTTTCTCACATTTAAAGCCCCAACATTATGAATAGTTTTCCAGTGAACAAGATCAGGCTGACATGCAGCGCTGTCACTAAATCTACACAGCAACACAGCAACAGCAACTCTCTTTAAAGGTACATTTAGGAACCTAAGAATGAAAACTGGTGACGCCCCTGGTTGGTGGATAGTTGTGTTTTCGCCCCGTATTAGTATTAGCTTTGATGACTTATATACTTATATACAGTGGAGAAATTTTTAAAGAAGCCAACTGAGACAAGACCTCTAATCTACTGTATGTCTGTTTTTTGTTGTTGTACAACATCTGTCACTGCTTTAACAATGAAATGCAAGCAGATGAAATTTAAGAACGCCTGGTTTGATTTCATACAGAACTATCTTATGCAGATGCCTGTTATCTGACACTTGGTGCTACACACATGCATACGTGTGCACACTCCAGTTGACAGTTGCTTTTACCCAAACACACACACACGCACGCATGCACACACACACGCACGCATGCACACACACACACACACACACACACACACACAGCTACACCATTTAACTTGTGTTTTTTCTCATTATTAATTTATGCAACTCCACACCCACATGGTTGCAAAAACTTGCATTGATTACAATCTCAATCTGGGGCCTGAGATGACTTACAAACGCTGTTGTACAAGTTTAATGTACACAAATACTTTGCATTTCTTCTTTATCACTACAGTGAACACATGCAGCTAAATCCAGGCCAGCAGGGCGCAATCACCAGCGTCACGTCAAGAGCCACAGGCGGCAAAACTGCAGCTTAAGTTCAGCACTGATGGATTTATTCATTTATTTTTTATTTACTAAAAAATCTCCATCTCCATCCTCTAAGACTGCACTTTCTAACGTTGCTATTTGTGATATCAAAACAACACGGCTAACAGATACTGTGCTAACTTGCTATTATGATTTAATGGGTGTGACGCCAAAAAGGCATCTGGCTTCCCTCGGCACAGTCCTGACAGATCACAGTTTGACACTGGTATGACCAAAGCCTCGTCTGATTAGTTAATCCTTCTTTTTGTCACCGCGGGAAGCCAACTTCAGCCCCACCTCGGACATTACACAGTCTACAGTAGGCATGCAATACCGGGTTTCACCACACATTCACAACGTAGCATTAGGGGGGCGCTGTTTCACTGACTGTAACATAAATAGGAGGAGGCAGCCTTCAGCCACAACTGAACAACTGAGTTCATTACTGATATACATTTGATCTTATTTCAGAGATTCGCTTGCATGTATGTTCCTGCATTTAGATCACGCTGCATTAACATGTTCACTTAACAGATGTTACATCAGTCACACTCATACAGTGTAACACAAAACAATATTAATTCATCAATCAGGCCAGACATTAGTGAATGATTCGGTTATACAGTACAACTCGATCGCTTCTCATCTCTCTTCCTTGTTTACTGTTCCTGCTTTTAGCAGCAAGTATATACGTTATCATGGCGTGCATTCATTTATATTATTATTTATATCAGAATAATGGCAATGTCTTAAACACCCGCGCACAGACACACTATAAACAAAAATCTGAACAGAGACAGGCATGTAATTATTATTATTATTATTATTATTATTATTATTATTATTATTATTATTATTATTATATATTAACATACATGATGATGAAGTGCTGCAGTTGGCTGATTGTCCCAAAGGTACAGCTCCTATTTATTAGTTATTATTTATTATTGTTAACATTCTATTTGTGTTCAATCACTTTTCTAAAATGTTTTAAAATAAGGAAAAGTGTTTTTATTTTATTTTATTTATTTATTTATTTTTTTACAAGAGCTTACACTTTTTTCTCTTTTTTTTTTATTTAAATGTTTTGGTTTAAAAAAGAAAAGGGAATCATGTGAGAGAATCGTGATCTCAATTTTCATAGAGAAAAATCATGATTCACATTTTAGCAAGACTCGTGCAGCCCTAACCAAAACTGTTAAAGTGTTTATGTATTTAAAAAGTACAGTCTATAGTAAAAGGGGAAGTCTGTCCTCACTCAACAACCCGAAGATCAGCATAAAAACCTCAATATGTTTTAACACACTAATCTGTATCATCACGGTGATTTCCCACCTGACGGAATGTCATCATTTGTCAATAAAACTGTGAAATTCTCTAACTGCAAAAAGGAATGTGCTCGGGAAACATGTAATATTTTATCACGCTTACCAAACAGAAACTTTTTCAGAAAAATTGCCATGGATGAAAAGAACATAAGACAATGTGCATTCTGTTAAAGGCAGATAACTAATGACAGATGTGATGGTGTGATGTGATTCCACCCTAATGTTTCAGAGCAGTGCGTCACAAAACAAGTTACTTTTTTATCATTTTATGACTTTTTAAATCCAGTGACTGAGTAAGCTGTTAGAAACAATAATGCATTAAAGCGCTGGTGTGAGAGCTGCTGTTAATTAACACCTTCTGACGGTGAATTCCAAAGTGTTGTGGTATAAACCGAAGTATTTTATATCCATTAACGCTTCAATGCTCAATCCAGTGATTTCATTTAGATCATTTATTATGAATGGATTATTAAAGACTGCATAAAGATAAACAACCTATTATGTATAAACTTTAATTAGTATTTAGATTTTGTACCACATGGTAAACTCTTTCTGTATATACAACAGGCGTTCGAGTCAAACCCGGACTTATGATGCAATTTCTCCTGAATGAAGGCGTAAAACAGATGGACATTTACAGAAGACATAAAGTACACCAGTACAGTGAAGAAACTCTTAGTGGCAGGGAAACATTTGATGGTGAAAATCGTTTGTAAAGAAAGCCGTGTGCCTGTAAGACGATCCCGGCTGAAGTGGCTCAGAGCTCACGCCAGTCGGTTCAGTGGATGGAACACCTGACCCTTGAAAATTTATGGATGTCTTGTTGTCAATATGTGGAAGAGGCGCAACAAAGGAACACCACTTGCCGATTACAGGAACTCGGCGGGGGGGGGGGGGGTCGTTGCCATTGCCTCGCTCCTAGCCACTTGCACATGTCTGGGTCAAAAGGAGTTCCTGGGAGGCCTTGATGGAATCTAAGCACAAGTGAAACACTGGGATAAGTGCATTAGTGTAGCAGCGGATTATATAGAGGAATAAAGCGAGTTTTTACTCTTCGGTGATTCTGCACAGCCCAAAGTCCGGGTTTGCCTGAGCATCGCCCATCATGTTTGTGTAAAGCTAAGTGCACTGAATGTATAAAATGTGGCCACATACGCTGATGTTTTATTACTGTGACCCATATGCTAAATTATAGGATACAGCGTTTCAGGTGGTGTCGGTTTTACGCATTACGGCTGGTGTAAAGTGCCAGGGTCTTTGCTTGCTAAACCAAAACCACACTTTAAATCATAAGGTTCTTAATACAGCATTAACACTGTTTTTTTTAATGGCTTAAGGCAGCATATCCAGTAGAAATAAAGCAGCTTATGGAATTTAAAATATTGCATTAATAGAAGAAACCAACAAGGTACAGTTAGAGCACGGACATGTTTGACTGAAAGTCTTTGGATGAAATATTACAATCTGTGAATATGTTTTTTTACTACTCGTTTGTAATGATGACTGGTTTCGTAAGAGATATGAACTCGGAAGGGGATCTGGACGCGGGGACGGCTGCTTCCCCATGTGTGGATAAGGATGGTCAGAGGTGTCACACACACTGTACACTACACTATCGTCTCATACCGTACCTTCTCAGAACATTCAGCTAGGCTTTAGCTTTCCTATTTTATTCTGAAAATGTAAATGTACTGCTACTTCAAACCTGACTCAATGTATAAAACTAAGCCTTACAGAACCTCTTTAATTAGCTTTAAGAATAAAAAGCACTGTTTCTGGGGAAAGATACAGTACACACAGTACTAGAGCTGCCGCAGATGTGCCATAAGAGTGTACAGTACAGTACGTTTCATTTGGCTGTTCGTCCTGAATCACTGACGACGTCGCTAATCATACCTGCTTATGGCTCGCAGCCTCGCAGTACTTTGTCATGTGTCCGTGTCCAGGCGATGGCATGCAGGGGATGTGCAGGTTGGTATGTTCTTTCCTTCACTTCCTCCTCGGAAGCTCGAGACGTGACCTGTGTGGAATGCTTTCGCAACATATGAGGGACTTTTGATTGTACTGAATAACAGAACCTAGTTATTAGAGTAAAACTCCCTTTATCTCTCGATAGACAGTAATACAATGACGCACTTACACCAGCTTTTCACTAACGATTGGACACCATCAAGGTAGAAAGACTTCTCGGTCGATTTTCAAGGATTAGGTGTTCCACACACTGAACATTATCGGGAACGACTGTTTTATGCCTTCATTCAAGAGGAAAGTTTCACTCTTGAACATATGGGATGAAATAAGCTTTATTTTTTTATGCTTTATGTTTAAATGTAGCAATAATGTTATTATTTTTTTGTGTCAAGCCATGAAAAAAAACAACACAAAAAAACTAATAAACTTCACTAACACTTGAAGTTTAGTTGAAACCAACACTACATCAGTAAGCACATACTTTGCTTATTAGAGTATAAATGTTATATACAGATGGTGTGTGTGTGTGTGTGTGTGTGTGTGAGAGAGAGAGAGAGAGAGAAGTGTGAGATATAACTCGCAAGAGTATAAATGCTTAACTCCAAAAGCACAACCATACCCCCCATATCCCTCAACCCACGTCCACACACCCGCCTTGGTTTCAGCTCTCTGATTAAGTACAGAACTGTTGGACCAAAGCACTGCATGCGGCTATAATTGGAGCCGGTCCATTACATCAGTCTGCCAGACTTCAGGAGAAACTGAGATACCTCTCACATTTTACTCCTGAAATGTGCTGCTCTGATAAAGAGGTAGAAGGCATGAAATTTCATGGTCCAAAGTTCCAGGTTTGGAAAACAATTATGCGCCTGTCGGCAGTGTCAGTGCCACGGTGAATCCTGACACTGAGACATGTTCCCCAGCTCTGCCGTCCCAAAGCGGAAGTTCAATCTGTGTGATAGATAGACTTTAAATCCCTGCAGTGGAACAGCTGAGATGTTGGCCGGTACAATGCTGAGGAGACGAGAGCTGGACTCCCTCCATCACGTTCAGCACACAGCGGACCTCGTCTGGTACTTTTTTCCAAGAAGGTTTGTAAGAGCGTTTTTTTTTTTTTTTAGATTGATTACATGCAGTATCATGGCACTGCTTTAAAAAATACCAGGACCCTGTCCAAAATTCTAATTTGTTTTTTTTTTAGTCCACTTTAAGAAACTAGTCTGTGATTAAAATAATAATAAAATAAGCAAATATGCAGCTGGTGAAGACTTACACTCAGTACCTGTTTAACTCGAAGCATTTTACAATGAAATAATAATGTTAATCTTAACAATGCAGAAAATAAAATATAGTAATGCATTATTATTATTATTATTATTATTATTATTATTATTAGTTATGCCTTTATTTGTCACATATTTATGACACATGTTTATTGTCACATATACATGACTGCACTCTGAAATTCTTTCTTTAATTGGGGTCAGAGCGCAGAGTCAGCTATCAGGGCCCAACAATGGCAACCTCTTCTGAATCTTCCAGTCAGTAACTCAGTGCCTTAGACCTCTAAGCTACCACTACCCTTATTATTATTATTATTATTATTATTATTATTATTATTATTATTATTATTATTGTAATCAGAGTGGTCTGTCTGTCCTACTTTTAAACTAATATACAGAGGTTGATCTTCATAAATCAAGCGAATTTGAACTGCATGTGCAACTTGACTGTATGCAGACACAGTTAGGTTACCGATGGACCTTCCCAAAACAGATGCATTATAATTATTAGAGTCAAAGCGCAAAGGGTTCATACCATATTGTACACCAATCACTGCCCTTTAGTTTCAATAAGATTCAGGTTTCATGCAAAAAGCACTATATATATATATATATATATTCCTGTCTAACAACAACAGTGTCTGTCACACTCCTAAACCATGTGGAAAGCCTTCGCAGAAGAGTTGAAGCTGTTCTAGCTGTAAAGGGTGGGGCCAACATCATATTAAACCCTATAGATTAAGAATTGTTACTCAAGATCATATACCTGTGAAAACAAGTGAGTGAATACTTTTGGTAAAATAGTGTATAGTGCTTATATAGTTATAAAGCTTCTATAGTTTCAGGAAAATGTGTAAAAAAAATGTTTAAATAGCTTTGTGATGAATGCCAATAGATTACATCTATTATTATTATTATTATTATTATTATATTATTATTATTATTATAAAACTTTCTGTTTTGTTCTGTACATTACTCATATCTACAACATTCATAGCTGGTATGTTGACAAACATAATATTTAATCTAATTATAATCAAATTTAGATGTTTATGTTTTAGAGCAATTCTAACGATTAAATAAAGAGATATTACTGGTCAGTTGACTCAGAGTGTGAAAACCCTTGGATGCTTGTATGAAAGGTTAAAACAGGTTGCTGCATTCAGCATTGACAGATTTTTTTTTTTTTTTTTTTTTTTTTCTCTTAAAAAATTAAGATAAAATGTAAGTGAAATTGAAGGGAATGTTGCTGCATGAGTCCCGGTGTTGGACATTAGGAATTCATTATTATTTAACATTTCATAAATCACTAACGAGAGAGAAACGCGTCCTGTAGTGTTGGGTTTTCTTCTCACTTGTCCACCAACATGTTTCCTGAATTGAGCAAGAACCAGAATTCACCACAGTATCAGCACAACTACTGTAACACAGCTGTAAGGTGTGAGGGAATCGCTTCTGGTTTTAATACACATCATAATTAATTATATTATTAGAGTTACATTTTCCTTTGGCATTTCAGGAATATCCGTCTCTACCTAGAAGGACCATGTGGCATACAGCCATATAATTGGAGAAGTGAGTAAATTCCTCCTTAGGCATTTCTGTGCAAATGTAGCTGGGAGAAGTGGAGAGGACACGTTCAAGTCAAGTAGAGAAGGCTGGAGGAAGCAGTAGGGGAGGAACGAGTGTCTCCCAGGGAGTCTTACACAATTAGTAACCATTCCACACATCTGGAAACAGGACGCAAGGGGATTATCTCCATCACTGCAAGCCAGCCACATGCATTTTCCACACACACACACACACACACACACACACACACACACACACACACACACACACATGTACAAGCACACACAAACACACATTAACTAGTACATGCCCACATGCCGGCATGCGCTGCGTGTATAACTTCAACTTCACAGTATAAAGTCTTGGTCTGAGATACTTTTTACTAATATTAATATTAATGTGGTGCGTCTGTACTAATACTCTAATTTTAGTCTTTGACTCTGATGCAAAGGTTTAAAGTCACACATAACTGAGTGTAATAAATGTAAAACAGCATGATGTTTAAGAGCAGCTAGAAAGTCCGAGGTGTACGCTGCAGGTTAAAGCAAGGAACAATGGAAGAACGAAACAAGGGAAATGCAAAGGCAAAAGGGAAAGAAGGATTGGGGCGACGCGTTAATAGCAACCGCCGCTGAGCAACCGCCGCTCCATCAACACTATTTATAATGGAACACAGCAGACAGAACGTATGATAAAGTGTTAGAGGGAGTACTTGTATGGATCGTCCTGAAACAAATGTTTTGTTTCCATCAGTGTTATCCATCTCACAACAACACGACTGGAACTTTCACCAGAGCTTTGGAGCCGCAGCGCAGAGTGTTGCGTATGATTACGCAACCTGATCTCAGGATCTCACAGTCGTCTGCTTACTCACCCCAAAAACAACACCGGCTCTGATGACTGCAGACTGATGAAACTCTCCCTGCAGAACTCTGTGTGTGTGTGGGTGTGTGTGTGTGTGTGTGTGTGTGTGTGTGTGTGTGTGTGTGTGTGTGCGTGTGTGCGCGTGCGTGCGTGCGTGCGTGCGTGCGTGTGTGTGTGTGTGGCTGGATTTAGACTCTCAGGATGCATGTAAATGAGTGGATTGAGTTCCAGGGCCAGAGGTTGTTTTGGAGCGCTGTGTCAATAATTCATCTCCGACCACAAACCCTCTCCTTCATCTGTCTGTCTGTTTAAGAAAAATCTTTTATTTTAGACCATATTAACCAACAAATGTGTGTGAACAGGCACACGTGTTTATGTACAAACACAGACAGAAGAAGGCCTAAACACACTTTAATCAGTAAACACATGCACGGACTCTCCCTCGCTCTCAGGCTTTGCCTCGTGGATGCACATCTAAAACACATCTGAGGTAGAAGTGAAAGTCACTCGCATTGAGCAAGGCTCAGATTTTCCCTTTTCTGTATCAATTTACTGTGCATAATTCTATTTACTCTAAGCAAGATTACACAACGTAGGAGTCTGAGATGTGCTGTGTATATGGGAGCCTTAAAACATTATTATTATTTATTTATTTATTTATTTATTTATTTATTATTATTTATACCACTTTATCCTGTATTCAGGGTCACAGGGGCCTGGAGCCTATCCCAGGAGACTTAGGGCACAAGGAAAGGGTGCCAATCAATCACAGGGCACACACACACACACACACACACACACACACACTATGGGCAATTTGGGAACGCCACTCAACCTAATCTTCATGTGTTTGGACAGTGGGAGGAAACTGGAGTACCCCTGGGGAACCCACCAAGCACAGGAAGAACATGCAAACTCCTCACAAACAGACCCGAGGCGGGAATTGAACCCGCACCCTGGAGGGGCAAGGCGATCTCTAAACCACCATGATGCCTATTATTATTATTATCATTATTATTATTATTTACTACTCGCAAGTTTTACAGTGAACTGACCAGGAAATAAAACCACACACTGTTTGTGTATGATGACATCACCCCCCGATGGTCATTGTTAGTAAATTCAGAGGAAGACCTGCCAACCCCCTCTGTCATTCCTCAAACCCCTACGCACATCTGGCTGAGGCTAAGTGTGGGTGGACTCTGGCCTTTTGGGTAGAAATTACGCTTGTCCTTATTTATCTCATCAAATTGGTGTTGGATCAATGAAATGTGACCGACCTCCACCTCTACTGATGGGAATAAAGGGGGCTCTGCTACCAGCTGTGCTTTTAGTTTGGACAGCATTCCTCACAGCTCCTGTGTCCAGGTGAGATAGTTCAGTCAAATTAGAGAGAAAATGAATATTTAATGTAACGGAGGTTACAGAGGGTCAAAGCTCAGCTTAATGTCTCCTGCGCATAAGTTCCTGAAGGACAACAGAAGTGGCCTGACTTGTTTCCTGACTCGCTCCTCCAAAACACCCAAAAGTGGCTCAATAATATTTAGATCTGGTGACTGTGCAGGCCAGGGGAGATGTTCAACTTCACATTCATGTTCATCAAACCACTCTGTCACCAGCCTTGCTGTGTGTATTGGTGCATTATCATCCTGATACACGGCACAGCCTTGGTCCTGCAGAATGGTTCGGTAGTCCTTGGCAGTGACACGCCCATCTAGCACAAGTATTGGGCCTACAGTAGGGAATGCCATGATATTACAGCCCAAACCCTCACTGATCCACCCCAATACTTCACTCTGGACATGCAACAGTCTGGGTGGTACGCTTCTGTGGGGCTTCTCCACACCGTAACTCTCCTGGATGTGGGAAAGACAGTGAAGATGGACTCATCAGAGAACAATACATGTGTCACAGCCCAAGATTTTCGCTGCTTGCACCATTGAAACAGACGTTTGGCATCGGCACGAGTGACCAAAGATTTGGTTATAACAGCCCGGCCGTGTACATCGACCCTGTGGAGCTCCTGATGAACAGCTTTGGTGGAAACAGGAGAGTTGAGGTGCACATTTAATTCTGCAGTGAGTTGCGATGCGCACCTACAGTACAATTTGTCCTCTTTTGAGCTCTGATATATCACCCATAATGTTGTGTGCGTTGCAATATTTTAAGCAAGACTGTTAATTAAACAGTTCTGTTAATTAAGCAATTCTGCTAATTAAACCTTCACACTCTGCTCTTACTGGTGGAATGTGCAATCAATGAGGATCGGCCACTAGGCTGGTCAAATTTAGCCATGAAACCTCCAACACTAAATTGGCCAGTTTCCTCCCACGGTCCAAAGATATGCTTCTTGTTAGGCTGACTGGCGTTCCCAAATTGCCCGTAGTGTGTGAATGAGTGAGTGCATGTGTGTGTACCCAGTGATGGATTGGCACCATGTCCAGGGTGTACCCCGCTTCGTGCCTGGAGTCTCCTGGGATACCGTAGGCTCCAGGCCGCCGCGACCCTGAATACAGGATGAAGTGATGTAGACGATGAGTGAGCGAGAGATTAACCATCACTGCTAAAGCATGGGGTTCACCACATCAAAATCCTCACACCAGACTAAAGAGTTAATTAATTCTAATTAATGATGATAAACATTGGACGCTGAATAGACGTTTTTATCCAAAGTGACCATAACATGGTACAGTACATCAGTACACCAACAGCGCTCCTCTGATGAACTTCATGAACTTTCTGTGCACATTCACTTTGCATTATAATCTTTACATCGTGCAAAATGTTCAGTATCCTGATCATGAATGAATGAAATACATTGGAGAGTGCTTTTATAAAAAATAATCAGCTATAGGGTGGAGTGGTGCAGCCCAGCACGTGTAAAGTTACATTAAAGTTAAGAAACATCTGCAAAACTCATTAGTTCCTCTTATTGCTTACAAACTACAAACAGCCATCCCTTCACCAGCCTCTGCTTCTCTCCCTCCTGAAATCTTGAAATCTAATCAAGTTACCAAGAAACCACAAAGTCTTTCCTGTGTCTGAAAACCTAAGCTTTGCCGCTGACTATCTCTAAGCACTGATACTGGAGACTCCTTTTAAAAACGCTCATAAACATCTCCTCACAAAAAGTAAAAAAAAAAAAAAAGAGGTTCGGAACTATAAGAGCCGCTCTTGTATCGCCACAGATCTGGTTTGTATAAGATGATGTGCCTGTGTGCAAGGACGAGACAGAAATAAGGCCTATTTTTCAATCACACAAAATTGCACCAAAAACCAAAAACCACAAGCACACCCACACTCCCACTGAGCTCCATTTTATTTGGCCACAAAGTGATGCTTGATAGATGCTGATTGGCAGCTTAATGGCTTACCGTGCCTGTTATGTACCGATACAGCTTACATCACGGTCTGGACACACAATCGTCAACACACACACACACACACACACACACACTTGCACAGGCAAACGCATTCTGGCCTCTCATGTTATGTTACATAATTTCACTGGCAAAAGCTTTGAAACTCATCTGAGCTCTCAGTCAGCATGTGTGTGAGCAGAATATGCATTACTGCAGATCACTCTCATGAAACTGAAAGAATGGGGAAATAAGAGAGGGGGGGTGAGTGATTGGGGGGGGGCATGTAGGAGTGGAGTGGGAAAAAAAAATCTTCTAAAACTCCACCGCAGTGCAAGCGATTGTCATCAGCAGCATCCCCACTCTACACCCACTCCTGTCAAAGCCGTCTCTTGTGGCGTCTGAGCTGCCATTTTCATCACTCCTGTTCCCTTTGTAATGCACCAAATTGTTTTGCCAGGATGCTTTGTTTACTGTTGGCATCTACGCCTCGTTTGGAAGCCAAGGCTCTCAGCAGTTACAATTCCTAACCATTTCCTAATCACCAGCTCTCCGTCTTCCCTCCTGCTTGTTTCAATCTTTTTTTTTTTTTTTTCCACTTTGCTCTAGTTTAAGCAGTTCCTTAAATCTGACTTACCTTTACACGAGAAAGAACATCAGGGAGGATTTACAACAGATCAGTGTTGTGGAGTAATGCCTCTTGGGAGGTCTGCTTAAAAACAAAAAACATGATAAACTACGTTCACTGATATCAATGCCTCCTTTCTTTATAACAATGCACAGGATAGCACTAATCAAAACTGCCGTGTGGAAAACAGCGTTTCATTTAAATATCACATCTGTAAATTAGTCACATGCACGAACATGAGTTAAACATTGCAATTAGGGCGGAAGACTAAATAAAGACTAGTGTTGGCGTATACACGCTGCAGTTCTATAGGACGGGACAAGAGTTTACCTTCAGATAAGACTTAGGCTACAGAATACGCTCTTCATTTTTAAATAATTTTTTAAAAAAGCATAAAATAATAGGATTTAAGGATAACATTAATTTCCAGATAGAATCATATGACACCATTTTTCATAATACTTAGCGCTGCTTTTGCCTCGTTTTGTAAATACTCATACACATGTATATTTTTAACAGATAAAAAAAAACACATTTGCCAAATACAGTTTCAGGCCCTTTTATGTCTGTAGTGTCCGTTACTTTTTTTTAATTCAAATCCTTCAACGATATTAACTGTCATTCCGATGAAACTTGGCCGGTTTAGATTTCACATGAAAAGACTTACTGTAAACCTGAAAAAGTGTATTAAGTGCTAAATTGCTCAGTTAAAAGTGTCTAAAATGCTAAATTGTTAAGATATATGAATTTAACTTGGTTACGGACACTACGGATTCTTTTGCTTTTTAAGCTTTTAACAAAAAACAAAATGCTTTGATTTAAGCAAGAATTTTTACAGGTCATGTTTTCACAGGCTTCTAGACTAAATAAGAAGCAAAATTAATCAGAAATAATTTGCATTTTAAACAATTATTGCTTGAAACAAGACAGTATAACACTGAAAAAAAATAAAATCATATAAAATCATCTCTCCAAAACAGATGAAGTTAATGTATGCTCTTACTAACATTTCTTGTATTAAAAATAACAAGTAAATAGAAAAAAGTAAATTGAGTGAATATGAATGAGTTCGTTTCCGAGAGCTCGGTATAAGGATATGTACTGTACACATTATATTACAGTGTAGTGGATCTTTAGCATCGTATTGATGGTTGAACGATTCGTGTTAAAGGATCGAGTGATGTCTGCCATCTTTTCCCCTCACTCCATTCTCTCAATTATTTTCACTTTTCTCTCCATCGTTATTGCTTGGCGTGTCTCAGCAGTACCCGCTTCATCGCTGCTGAAAAAAAGCTAGTGTGTTCGTTTCTTTAAAAGTTTGTAACTTGAAAGTTCATATGTAGGGGACGTACTGTACTGTACTTGCTTTAAAAATGGTCGGGTTTAGATTAATAAAGAAACACTGAATGTCTCATGCTATAACCCGTGCTAACCCTAATCCTTCAGTTTTACAGGAGGTCTTGGGTCCTTGCACACACACACACACACACACACACACACACACACACAGATCATCTGGACACTGGAGTGTGAAAAAGAGAACAGAAAGACAGATGCAGATTCAATAATGAATCATAATGAATCCTTTACACGTCAGAAGCTCTTCCCGTGGCTCTGAATAGCCTTTACTGTTTCCTCATCATGATATCTTGTTATTTCTATCCCGTCTGGATGTTTTTCCCTTAAACCCCAGCATGAGGCTGCATTTCTTCTCTAAAGCAGCTTCTGTCTCAGTTTCCACACAATAACAATAGTATAGTAAGAAGCTCGATCTGACGTTCACCGTGTGCTGACGAAGGAGCAGGACGGACGTCAGCACGGACGAGGTGCGAGGGCGTGGTGCGCTGGGCTTTTCCTGACGACCGCGCCGAAAAGAGAGTAGAAGCCCAGGGAGAGAAAACAGAAGTGGAAAAAAATTCTTTCCACTGGCTGAAATAAGGGCATTAAGTAGCAGGTGACTCTTTTTATAGCGCGGTAGAGTCATAAGTGTTCCATGACACAAGAACTGAGGATAAAACGTGTAAAAAGAAGTCTGTTTACAAGAATTCCAGTAAATAATAAAGTCATAACAAGTCACTCCCAAGGGTGTGTGTGTGTGTGTGTGTGTGTGTGTGTATCCATGATCATAAGTCCAGGAATGAGAAAAGGAACGTTTCTACAAGAGACACAGCAAAGCAAGAAAAAATCCTGAACTCTAAATAGTAATCTAGCCGCACTGATCTAATCCTTCTGCTCAGAGTGCACAGTCATGGTGGTTATTTTCTGCAGCGGGATTAAAACAGGCCTGAAGTGAGGGATGCCAACAGGTCCACCACGTTACACACACACACACACACACACACACACACACACACACACACAGCCTGAAATATAAATAGCAGCAAATCATCAATAGTAATCATCATCAGTCTGCAGCATGTGAAGCGAGAAATGAAAAACGCGTGTCCATATGTCTGCCAGGGCATCTCACCGGGGGTACAATTAGATGACAGCATGGGATGCTGGGAAGACGGGAGTGGGTGGGTCAGTAATGATGGAACAATGAGGGAAAAAAAAAAAAAACAGGAAAAAGAGGAGCTCTTGTTAACGGCACTGGCACGGATTACGGCTGAAAATGAACTGAAGACAGGAGAGCGAGTGACCCCGGCCACCGCACAGCTACTGCGCCTCCTGAACAGAATAAAGTGTGTGTGGGTGTGCAACATGGCGTACGAGGCAGAGCTGCCGCAGATTGTTTGGAGAGATAGATACTGTAGAGAGACACACTTATTTTAGACAGTGTGCCGTGGACTAAAGATGGTCCAACGCCAAATTATTTTAAAAAGTGTTAATCAATACATGTAACTTTTTATTTTTTCTTCCCTCGAGATTACATTTCACTGTGATTCTGAGGGAAGGGCCGAGCGGGCGCGTAAATAACGACACAGCTAACGTCTCTAACGACTAAATACGCAAACGGTTTTTATTTTGACCAAACTACTTGCACATTTAGTTTTGCACGGCACTGAATCCCTAACCGCTCGTTCCACCCGTGACGGTTGTGTCATGTCTGCTGGTCTTCTTTGCTGTTTCGTCTGATTATTTATTCTCTCCGTTTCACTTTCCACATTCAGGCGCAGTAGCTCGTGGTTAAGGCTTTGAATTAGCGATGTGAAGCTAGCTAAAGTTCAAATGAAACGACTGCCAGAATCCCAGCAAGTGCTGAGATGTGCTGAGATCACACTGCACACTGCACAGGTACGTCTCACACACACCAGTGTGTTTATATATATTCTACAAGAACAGTCCAGTCAAACACAGTTGTACAGAGTTTATGGTATAAGTTTGATAGATTTATGCGTCTGTATGAATAAGTGAAGGGTTTTTTCTCTTTTGGTCAGAACTCACGCTTTCAGTTTTATCTTCATGTTTCATACATTAGAGGACCAGAAATCAGTCTCAGAAAGACTTCTGTCTGTATGTCTGTATGTCTGTCCAGTCAGATTTTGTCACAGCATCAGACGAAACTGTCCGGACAGAATTTAATGAAACTTTTGCAGTACTCAGATCTCTGCCTGACCTTTAACCTGCACCATAAGTGAAATCAAAATGTTGAGTAAAAGTGATGTTATGAACAGTTATGTGTCAGATTTAATAATCTACTTTAAAATAAGCTACTAATGCGCTACAGTCTCAATGTAAACACACACCAGCAGCAATAGATATTAATAATAAAAGCTAAACTGAGTATTATTACTGGGATTAGTTCATAGTTATGAGTGGTATAAGTGAATTTTAATGCGCTGGAGTCATCGTTATCCCATCTACTTTTACATCAGTGAGTCACTCTTCAATTACTTCAACAGTGAGTGTATTTGTCTGATGACGAAAGAAGTACAACTTAGCATAAACAAGGCATAAACTTCGATCCACTGATTATAATAAAATGAAATCTTACTGTGAACTACATTTTGTACCATTTTCTAATATTTCACCACCAATCCAGTGGAAACCAAAACCATACAGTATGATGTCACACCAAACAAAAGTTTGTGAAATTACAGTTTAAAATGAAGTGTTTATCGTTTTTGCAGACAGGTGTGTATGTGCATGTGCTTCAACCTGAAATATTAACAATATCAGTGATTACATTAAAGCTGATCAGATTATTTTTAGCTTTAACCTTTTAAGAGTTTATGCAAACTCTTTACCCATTAATGAGATTAATTGTTTTGCTTCAGCTAGTCTGTAATAATAATAATAAATAATAATAATAATAATAATATAATAATAATAATAAATTATAATAATAAATAAGAATAAGAAGAAGCTAATTTAAAGCACAGCCTTTCTCAAATGAAACAACACTTTCCGCACACACACACACACCTCTCCTCGTCACTGCTGTACTGATTCTTGGTGACAGTAAAAGCCCTTTAGGACGCCTGGCCTTCCTGGTGACGAGCTCGAGCATCTGCTCGCTTGCTGCGCTCTTCATTAGCAGCTTGGAAGGCAGTTCAGTTCCTGAATTCAGTCTCTGTAGACGTCATCTGAATATTTACGCACAAACAAGTAGGCGTTATATTTTAGGTCTAGCTACCGTACATGACTCTCACTTTGGGGATTTTTCACACGACGCAGCATCCACGGCTAATTCATGCACTGCTAAACTGAAGGGTTTTAAAGCGTTTTGCTGTTTTACTGATGTAGAGAGATAAAGAGAGAATTTAACCGACAGATCAAACAGAACACACCAGCACAGGTTCAAGACCTAAGATTCAAGAGCTCTAAGAGAAGCACAGAGGGCAATTCTTATTTCAGACTTTTTATTCTTATTCTTATTATTATATATAAATGTATATTTGCCAACGTCTTAAAGCAGGTCGTACATCAGTGAATGATGATCACGGTCGAGGTGGGTCGCAGCCCGCCGCAGTCGTTCCCGTGAGAGAGTGGAACGATTAGCTCTTGAAAATCGGCGAGTTAACTTGCAGCAGAGACAGCGCACAGCAGCATAGAAAAATCCCAACACCAACTAGTGGTTTGGTGGTGTAATTGCAGCATGACACAAACACTAAATGCTAAGTCTAAATGCTCACACCCAGTGTAGACTCCACAGAAGCACAAATCAGGCTTTAGATTCTACAGGAATTCTACTCGCAATGCTTTACTGGTGTGTGTGTGTGTGTGTGTGTGTGTGTGTGCGCCGCTCAGAAGCACGTAGGAATCAGCACAGAATCAGCTATGTGTAAGGCTGATCAGTCACCATCGATCAGCACATCTTTTGTCCAAGTCTAAGTCTTGGACATGTAGACACGACCTTCACACAAAACAATGTCAAACTGTTTCTTCACAGTAGTACGTGAGTGTGTGAGTGTGTGAGTGCGTGAGTGTATGAGTGCGTGAGTGTATGAGTGCGTGAGTGCATGAGTGCATGAGTGCGTGAGTGCGTGAGTGTGTGAGTGAGCATTGTTTCACAGGACATTTCAGTGTCAGTGGCTTCCTTCAGCAGCTGAAGCCATTAAACATGTACATTTACAAAGCTCTTTTCCTAGGACATATCTACTGTCCATATCTACTGTCTATATCTACTGTCCATATCTACTGTCCATATCTACTGTCTATATCTGCTGTCTATATCTGCTGTCCATATCTACTGTCCATATCTACTGTCTATATCTGCTGTCCATATCTACTGTCTATATCTACTGTCCATATCTACTGTCCATATCTACTGTCTATATCTGCTGTCTATATCTACTGTCTATATCTACTGTCCACATCTACTGTCCATATCTACTGTCCATATCTACTGTCTATATCTACTGTCCATATCTACTGTCCATATCTACTGTCTATATCTGCTGTCTATATCTGCTGTCCATATCTACTGTCCATATCTACTGTCTATATCTGCTGTCCATATCTACTGTCTATATCTACTGTCCATATCTACTGTCCACATCTACTGTCTATATCTACTGTCCATATCTACTGTCTATATCTACTGTCCACATCTACTGTCCATATCTATTGTCTATATCTACTGTCCATATCTACTGTCTATATCTACTGTCCATATCTACTGTCCATATCTACTGTCTATATCTGCTGTCCATATCTACTGTCTATATCTACTGTCCACATCTACTGTCCATATCTACTGTCTATATCTACTGTCCATATCTACTGTCTATATCTACTGTCCATATCTACTGTCCATATCTACTGTCTATATCTGCTGTCCATATCTACTGTCCATATCTACTGTCCATATCTACTGTCCATATCTGCTGTCCATATCTACTGTCCATATCTACTGTCCATATCTACTGTCTATATCTACTGTCCATATCTACTATCCATATCTACTGTCCATATCTACTGTCCATATCTACTGTCCATATCTACTATCTATATCTACTGTCCATATCTACTGTCCATATCTACTGTCTATATCTACTGTCTATATCTACTGTTCATATCTACTGTTCATATCTACTGTCCATATCTACTGTCCATATCTACTGTCTATATTTACTGTCCATATCTACTATCTATATCTACTGTCCATATCTACTGTCTATATCTACTATCTATATCTACTGTCTATATCTACCATATCTACTGTCTATATCTACTGTCCATATCTACTGTCCATATCTACTGTCTATATTTACTGTCCATATCTACTATCTATATCTACTGTCCATATCTACTGTCTATATCTACTGTCCATATCTACTGTCTATATCTACTGTCCATATCTACTGTCTATATCTACTGTCTATATCTACTGTCAATATCTACTGTCTATATCTACTGTCCATATCTACTGTCTATATCTACTGTAGCATTTCTGACAAATTATTATCTGACCACAGTCTGTAAAATGTCTTACCACGGAGGAGTTCAATGCATCTTTGAGCTGCTTGGGCCCGTGGAGAAGGACCGTTGTAAATCACTGATTTGAGCAGAAATGGATCTAAATTACCACTGAATACCGTTTACCATGTGGCACCTACATTTCCCAAGAGCTGGCTTATGAAATGAATGTTTATTGCGTATGTACAGGTATGTATATAGAAGGTTTAGTGGCTTACTTGTATTTACAGTGAAGTTCTGCCAAGCAGCAGGCAAACAGGCTCAGGCTTGACAATCTGTTTTGTGTGTTCAGTAAATAAAGCTCAGTCTATTTTTAATTCCTATAGTTCTGACTCACTGGGATTAAGATGATTGATTAACATTTGAGTTGTGCCCTATATTACTCCACTAGTGTTTATAATCTTTGCTTGATCCTAGTTTAGGGATTTAAAACAAAGCAATCAAGATGTGATTGAAGTGAAAACGTTCAGCTTTATTTCAAGGGCTTTAGCAAAGGTTTAGCATTAAATGTTCAGAAATACCAGCACTACCAGCATCCACAGATGCAGTTCAAAAGTATTTGGACAACTGACACTTACTGTACGTCCTCGTGCAAGGCTAGCAGGTTGATGTCGCATTCGATTTCTCAGAGCCATGATGGTGTTTTAGTGGCTCCGCTTCATCGCCTTCCACTTGTGTTTTGTCAGATTGGCTGATCATTTAGTTATTAAGTCAGAGTGAATATGGAGGCTGTTAAAAGTCACACATATTTAGTCTACTTTCTCTACATCACGAAGTTCATGGAAAAAGAGCTCACAGAAAATCAAGCAGGAAACATGGAGCACTCTGAGCCTGGCATCGCAGCCTGAAATACTACTTAACTTGGAAGGGTTTCAGAAACTGCCCAACTTTTCCTTCTGCATGGGCCGCTCCACTCCCAGCTGTTTTCTTCTGCGTCCTTTTTTCAAGCCAAACAGTTAATCATAATAACACCATTAGCAGCTGACGTCAAGAAGAATTATGCTTTAAGATGACTGGTGTAAATCAGTGCCATAACGCTCCTGGTGCAGGCAGACCCAATGCAGTTTTCCTCCGCGCTTCACAAACAAGTGGATGAAGACAAGACGAAGAGTTCTTAGGAAACTTTAACTTTTCTACCATGAGAAATTCAATAAAGATTTGCCATGACTATTGACAACAGCTGTGCATGCATAGAGTATGAAAAGAATAAAAAACACCACAAAGTCTCTTAATGTCTGTAATACACGGATCAGCCATAACACTTCCACCACTGACAGGAGACGTAAATAACACTGATTTTGTCGTTACATGGGGAACCTGTCAAGGAGAGGGATGCATTAGACAGCAAGTGAACATTCAGTTCTCAAAGTTGGTGTGATGGAAACAGGACAAATGGCCAAGCGTAAGGATCTGAGCGACTCTTACAAGAGCCAAATGGTGATGGCTCAAGGAAGGACAAGCCTGTGGAGGCAGCGTGAAGGTCTGGACGATGCTCTCCCAGGAAACCTCGAGTCAAATTCATCTGGATGTTTCTTTGACACACACCACCTACGTAAACATTCCTGCAGACCAAGTCCACCCCTTCATGGCAACAGTGTTCCCTAACGGCAGTGAGGTCTTTCTGCAGGACAACGCTCCCTCACACACCTCGCCATTTAGTGTACATTAACTCATTGTGGGGTTTCAGGTTTAGTTTACATTTGTATGAAAACATGACATTTGTTATTTGCAGCGTCCTGTTTCCTATACTGTAGTACACAGAAAAACACCTTTTATACAAACTAATCAATTCTAAATAAAATAAATGTCATTTACATGTTATAGACACAAAGGGCATCAAATATTTAAGAATATATTTATTAATGCAGATTTTTTTTTTTTTAAAACTTCTATACTGTAAGTCGTTCTGGAAAGGTGAGGCCAAATAATGACCCCTGAAATGATTTAGCAAGTAAAGTCACATGACACTCGACGCGTCCAATCATTCAGAAATTGCTGTGAAGATCACCTGGACACAATCTCTGTACCAGACACACATTTTAATACGTATTTCATTCAAAAATGATTTTAAGAAACTAGGCCAAGACTGTAGGTTCTGCTTGTAATAAAAAAAAATTTAATGCAAATTTTCGAAACCAGTTGTTTGAGTTTTGTTGAATGAACAGCAGCCGGTGACATCAGGAGAATGTGAGCGCCGTCACAACGCCGTGTGAATGTAAACGCTGCCACGCTATAACGCACCATAGCATAGTGTAGCATGCTAACATAGCATTAGTTACAGTTAAACATATGTATCTCTCGCCCAGTAGGTGCAGCATCATAAACACTGTGGCAAGTGTAAGTTTACTGACGGATGTCCCTGTTTTTCGGCTGTGTGTGTGTGTGTGTGTGTGTGTGTGTGTGTGTGTGTGTAATCGTTGCTTTGTGTGCATTTGTGTGCTTTTTGATCACTGGACACCTACACGTTTTTTTCCGCATCACAGTAAAGTATGGGATCAGATCAATTATAAGTAGGATATACGTAAGCATACCGGTCACTTTATTAGGTACACCATGTGCTCATTCCGACTGTCGTGATGAGAGTGGCCAGAGGAGAATGTCAGTCTGTATTGATCCTACAGGAAGTCTATGATGCAGCAAAATAAGGACTCTTAACCCTCAGCTACACCAGTAAGAAAGAAACACTGAGTTCTTGTGTGATCAGCCCAGGAGAGCAGTGTGACACTACAGAGGGCAGATCGGCACCCGATTGGCCAGGTGACTTTTTTTTTCAGAATCCACATGGCATGTCTTTTTTTTGGCATGAACTATTTTTCTTTATCAACTGTTGAGTTTGAGAATCTCAGTAGATGGCGGCACCGATAACCATGCCACGCCCCCTCTTTATTCGTATCTGCAGGGTTTTAGAAATCATACTTCTGCCACAAGACGTGCTGATCGGACGGTTGAATATCCCTGTGTCCTGCTCATTGATTTCCACCCAAAAGATTTATAATGATGTTTTTAATGCTGATTTTATTTGTACTCATATGAGTGTATTGATAAAAAGCAATGAGTTGTAAATTACAGTGAGTTCATGGCTGCACAGCTGATTTACATTCAGTCACAACCAAAAAAAACAACCAGTGAAACGTACAGGCAGCTGAAAGTGACAGAAAGATGAACGCCTGCTGTAGGTGGTGACTGACGCCCTGGAAGCGCTTGTGTGCATTAAATCTGCCAGTACGCATCTCAGCCACTGCAGCTCATCAGCTACCACAGACAAGCACACGGCACAAGCAGACCTCATCTACACCAGGCGCAATACAGTGGAACCTTGGATTACAAGCATAATTCATTTCGGAAATGGACTCATGTTCCAAAACACTCGTAAACCAAATCATTATTTCCCATAAGAAATAATGAAAACTCAAATTATTCGTTCCACAGCCCCCCAAAAAACAAATACATAAAAATAATTAATACAATCTATAAAATGAAAATAAAACTAATTAATCTGCACTTTACCTTTAAAAAAAAGTACAAATAAATCCCGACAGATAAGTGTTTCCGTTGGTGCAGGTGAAAAGGTGAGAGAGTGACGCTCTGTGTCAAAATAAGAGTCACATGTGTGATACATAATACTCGGCGCTCGTAAACTAATACTTGCTCGGTTTCTGATTAAAAATTTATTTAAAATCTTTGCTCGGTTTGCGGAACACTCGTAAACCACTACTTTAGTATTCATTAAATACTAAATATTTAATGAATATTTAATAAATATTCAAATGCTGTGTAACTTGTGTTGTTGATTGTTTAAATGTCATGACAAAGTGTTAATCCAGTCTTCTGCCCCACACTCAGTCCAGGAGGTGGAGGTACGAGTATAACACCAACTGCTCATAAATTCAAAAGAAGAAGAAGAATCAATACTCTCTCAAAACATGAGTACAGTATAATGAAAGTGGTTTGCATTTTCTGTAAAAGCTGCTGTATATTTGTAGGAAATTTGTCCATTTTGGATGAACAGCGCTTCGTGTTAGTGTTAGTGATCCTCCGTATATGTTCATTTTAACAACCTCAGGAGCTCGCAAATTATACAAACGTTTTTCCAAAACCGACCGGATTTTGGATCCAGTTTGATAAATGAGGCTGTGTGTGTGTGTGTGTGTGTGTGTGTGTGTGTGTGTGTGTGTGTGTGTGTGTGTGTGTGTGTGTGTGTGTGTGTGTGTGTGTGTGTGTGTGCGTGTGTGTGTATATATGTTTGTGTATTCTCTCCTGCAGCAGGAACGAAAATCTGCACCATACTTCCACAAAGTCAGCCAGCTTTTAGAGCAGTAAAGCAAGAACAAAACCACTGGAACATTACAGAACCCATTTTAAATAACTTATAAAAAGCCAAGTGGCAGAAGATCTTTTTTTCCCCTTCTTTTCTTCCTCCTTCTTTTTTAAAAGCCTCTCACGCTCCAGCTGCAGCTCGTGTTCCAGGGTCGAGGACACCCCGCTGCTAATTAAGAGCTAACTAAATGAACGAGACGGCCTTTTTTTACGAGCTGTGACTGTGTGTCCAGTCCCTTTCCAGCATAATGATCAATGAGCAGCCAGATTAATAGCTTTGCATTCAGTGAACTAAACTTCCCAGTGTTCTGCTCTACCTTTTTATATTTTATTATTTTTAATTGCGAGAGGAAACTTTGCATGGTGTGGCTCGTGATGTCTTGATCTCACACAGATTAGTAAGACCCCGTGTGATGTGGCTAACACACGCCGCTTAAGCAACGGTTGCGAGGACGCGTTTGTGTTAAGCAACACTTTCCTAAAGACAAAACCCCTTTACCGCAAGTGTGCGAAAGTCAAAATAACAGCTTGCATTAGTAAAAAGCGACTGTGAATAATTACTGTTGAATAAACCATGCCTGCTCTAATTTATCCACATGGAAACAAAGAAGAAAAAAATGTTGCCTTGAGTACATTTTGCAGAAGTATGACCATGACTAAATGATGATCGAGAAGTGAGTTCACTCTGTTACAGCAACACGACGTCACAACGGCAATTTCGTAGAAATTCTAAAGATCTGACTAATATATGAAATGATGTGAACACGTGAATACAATAAACGAGCCGTGTCTGTCCAGCTCTCTACCAGTCAGAGTCTCGAGCACAGGCTGCTGAGTGGAGCAAGAAATAAAGAAACGTTTCTGCCCCATCATCCAGAGATGGAGAGTTTGAATGATTTTGTGACATGATTGAATTGATTTAAGACAGTGCTGTTGTACTGAATATCCACACTGCTCTCACATTGCTTTTACACAACCGTTTCACAAACACTATTTATTAATTAGAATTTATTAATTTATTTAAGCAGCTCCGCCCAACACATGTCCTTCTGTGACTGATGGAACTAACTAACAGTGGCTGATGGAACTAACTAACAGTGGCTGATGGAACTAACTAACAGTGGCTGATGGAACTAACTAACAGTGGCTGATGGAACTAACTAACAGTGGCTGATGGAACTAACTAACAGTGGCTGATGGAACTAACTAACAGTGGCTGATGGAACTAACTAACAGTGGCTGATGGAACTAACTAACAGTGGCTGATGGAACTAACTAACAGTGGCTGATGGAACTAACTAACAGTGACTGATGGAACTAACTAACAGTGGCTGATGGAACTAACTAACAGTGACTGATGGAACTAACTAACAGTGGCTGATGGAACTAACTAACAGTGGCTGATGGAACTAACTAACAGTGGCTGATGGAACTAACTAACAGTGGCTGATGGAACTAACTAACAGTGGCTGATGGAACTAACTAACAGTGGCTGATGGAACTAACTAACAGTGGCTGATGGAACTAACTAACAGTGACTGATGGAACTAACTAACAGTGGCTGATGGAACTAACTAACAGTGGCTGATGGAACTAACTAACAGTGGCTGATGGAACTAACTAACAGTGGCTGATGGAACTAACTAACAGTGGCTGATGGAACTAACTAACAGTGGCTGATGGAACTAACTAACAGTGGCTGATGGAACTAACTAACAGTGGCTGATGGAACTAACTAACAGTGGCTGATGGAACTAACTAACAGTGGCTGATGGAACTAGCTAACAGTGGCTGATGGAAGTAACCCTGCGCTAGCGACTGACAGTTCATCTAATTAACAGGGGTGAAAGTAAATTCTTATGAGTTGTAATAACCATGTATGTGTTGGAGTGGACAGCCGTGAGAAACGTACAAGATTTACTTACATATTTACATCTATTCCTCTTCTGCAGTTGAACAGTGGTACAGTACCTCGACATACGAACGCCCCGCCTCACAGATTTTCGCCTTAAGAACTGACATTTTACAAGAAATTTGTCTCAGTATACAAAGCATTGTTCTGCATACGAGCGAATGAACTGAACATAACCAAGCAGCGTTCATGACACCATGGAGCACCAGGAGTCCCAAGAATGTCAGCAAGGATGGCAGCTTCCTAGCCACTCTCAGCTGGTGCCAAGAGGAATCATAAATTAATGTTAAGCAAGGTTTAATGTCATTTCATTTATTAAATATTCATTTAATATTTTACTTAATTTACATGCTTTTTGATTGTTGTTATATGCAAAAAGTTGACCATAGTGTGGGAACTTGGTAATATTGGTAATATTTTTGGGTGGTTGGAGCAGATTATCTGATTTATTTCCTACGGGAAAATTCGATTCGCAACTTTCGCCTTAAGAACTCGTGTCTGGATGGGATAAAGTTTGAATGCTGAGGTACCGCTGTAGTCAGTGGCGGCCGGTCAATACGGGGCGCGGGGGCGCCGCCCCCCCTTAAAGTTCGGCAGAGAAGAATGCTACTTTAACATGTAATTATTTAACATAATAATTATTCATTTTAATAATGAAATAAAGTCATTTAGTCACAATATTCCGCTGTATTTCTTAATATAATTTATTTGCAATTTTAAAAACTCTAAACTGTATTACGTTCATTTGTGTTCGTGTCCGCGGGGCGCCGGACAAACGAGTGTCTATGTAGGCGCGTATATGTTTGAAAAGCATGTGACCTGAGGCTGAGCTCTGATTGGATCTTTACAGATCATCCTTGGGGCGCAGCACTGTGCTCCCTGAACCCTCCCACTTTTGTTCTTAGCGAATCATATTGTTTTTAAATATTTGGGCTCATGTGATTGGACCGTTCTCAGCGAGTCTTTTCTAGCATTTCTTATGACAAGCGGAGCTGCTGACTGGATGCGATGTGAGTCAGGACATTATTTTATACTAGTAGTAATGACCACTGCATAATCACCTGATAAATACCTATTTACAGGCGAGTATTAAAAGTTTAATTGTAATTTTGTTTGCGCCCCCTCAGACATCTTTGCACCGGCCGTCACTGGCTGTAGTGTAAAATGGAGAGCGCCATGTAGCGTGTACAGTCCATTGTTCCACACACAAAGTAGTGCACTTCAGAGTGATCAGGGGTGTAAGAGAGGGATTTAGGATTCAGCCTTGTGTTAAGTCACTTTTTGATTGGCTCGTATTAGCCATGATCTAATCAGAAGCAATTCAGAACGACTTAAAATCAATTACTAAAGGAGACAGCGTGTTGTTTAAGATGTTTTCTTGCTGAAAGTCTGTCTGTGACTGGTATTGAATGTGGGTTTTGGCAGACAGCTGCTCTCTCCTCTTTCCAGGACCTGCTTTCACCCACACGGCGATCGAGCCGATAGTGAAATAAACTGTTAGAATACCTGGGGACAGTGACTCTGGATTATGCCACTCAACACCATGCCATCACTGATTATTTTCCTATAACAGCACACCTGTGTTTCTCCTTACACAACCAACAGCCTGGACCAAGCGAAGGCACCAAGAATCTACAGAGAATCTCTGCCGTGTTGTTGAAAGGCAGTTAACAGGCCTGGTGACAGACAGGGGGATTGCTGATGGCAGTATCTCATTTCACCCATACATGTGTATTTTAGAAACCTGTAAAACCATGTTGGCCAATCAGACGCCAGATTAAACATCATCACCGACCGTGTCACACTCTGAGGTTTCTAATTATCTTCACCCTCAAAGGAGTTTCACAAAGGGTCCACCAACGGGCAAAAAGCACCGAAAAGCCTTTGTCTCTGAAATGCTGGAGGACGCCTGGACGAGGCCTGAAGCCTGAAGTTTGTAGGATGAAACTATGCTACTCGTATTTATTAATGAGAGGGAAGCTGAAGATCTAATCTAATCTAGGACTGTGCCGAGATGGACATTACTGATTAATGTGATTCACGGAGTGCCCGATTAATGAGTTTACTAAGATGAATACAATATTAAATAATATTTCCAAAGACAAAAAGGAAAAGTCAGCAGAACTGTAGCTCTTCTCAAGGACTCACACAAGACTGAATCCCACCTCAGCAGGGACTCATTTAGGTGAAACAGAAGTGCTGTCCAGAGCTTTAGTGTCCTTGAATGTCTAGTCAGAGGAAACGGCAGAGTCTCAGGGGACGCTTTATCAGAACCGCGTGGCTGCTGTTGGTTTTAAACTGTGACTGAAGATCTGCAGCTCTTTTACAAAACTTAACTGTGTTTCAGCTCTGTACGTTTCCTCTGGTTTTTGACTTCACTGTTTTACTTTTCATTTCTGTTTGATGGAACACTGTGGAAGCCTGAGGCTGGGTTACACATGAAGCGCTCCACGGGCCCGGAGAGGAGACGGGCACTGATGCCAAGCTGCGAGTGCCAACATAAAGACTCGGGAAAGAAAGAAATTCTTTAGACTGACGTGCAATCCATTCTCCATTTCCACCTCCCAGACAATTTCATGACATGTGCAAGAGCGGGCAGCTGGTTATAAGACGGGAAAGCAGGACTTGCCCAAGACTCTAAAGCAATGATGAATAAAAGAAATATTTAAGCAGGAAGTGTGTACTGCTGACAGGAAAATTACCTCTTTACAAATCAAATTCAATGTAAAAAAAAAAAAAAAAAACCTAAACTGTAAAGCTTGAACATTCCATCTGGAGCCAGGAGAAATGCTGAATACTCATCAGGGTCCGCAGTACTGAACATGGAACTTACGGGTGTTCTCGTGGGTTTCATTAGGAAGACGTTAAATGATATTTTTATCAAGTCCGGAGCACAAACAGAGGAAGTGCAGGTGCTTCAGTGTTATAGGACGGATTTTTGGTTTGAAATCCTCATTAATCCTCAGACAAAGACTTCAACTCATGAAGAGAGTAATGTATATATTATAAATCACATTCATATATATTTATTCATTCTTACATCAAAGAACCTCTGTAGTTCAACTAGAGACTGTGGAGGCAAGTAGTGTTTATTGTATTTATTCCCATTTTTTAAAGCCGTGGTACAGTAGAACCTCCGCGTTCGAATTCAAATTTTATTCGTCACATACACAGTCATACACAGTATGATATGAAGTGAAATGCTTATTCACACACACATTCAAACGCTGCACTCAATTTGCGAATGCTAATTAGAATAATCCTCATGTCTTAGTACTGTGGGAGGAAACCAGAGTACCCAGAGTACCCGTTTCCTCACCAAGCACGGGATGGACATGCAAACTCCAAGCACACAGACCCGAGGTGGGAATCGAACCCAGACCCTGACGGTGCAAGCTTTCAGTGCTAACCACTACGCCACCGTGTCACCATATTCCGCTATATACAGTAGACTTTATACACACTACATGGCAATAAAAAGTGCCAAGATTCTGTTTGCCCACATTTCGCTTTTATTACAGCGTGTGGTGACCAACATGTGAAAATGATTCCTCTGCGTCCTCTGGAAGATGGCTGTACCATCAGGGAAGAAAAACTTCATAGATGTGATAACCTGCTCATTCAGTACATTCAGGTGGTCAGCTGACTTCATGTTATTATCACATGACATTGCTGAGTCTAGACCTGAAGCAACACCAGATCATAACACTGTCTCCAGAGGTGTTTGCAGTGGACAGTATGTAGAAGTAGTGTACACGGGTGAATCGCTTCATGCACTTCCATTCTTACCCTGACACGCCCATCATAGAGTCAATCTGGACTCGTCAGACCACATGACCTTCTTCCATCACTCCAAAGTCTAATCTTTATGCTCCTAACAAATGATGAGTCTCACTAACAAGTGATTTTCTCATGGACACACAGTTCTTTAGTCCCAATCCTGCGATTACTAATCACGTGTGTGTGTGCGTGCGTGCGTGTGTGTGTGCGTGTGTGTGTGCGTGTGCGTGTGTGTGTGTGTGTGTGTGTGTGCGCGTGTGTGTGTGCGTGTGTGTGAGTTTGTAGTCATGAGGTTTCTCCGGTGAAGTCCTTGCGCTGCAGCACGGTCCTTAGATGTTCACAATGTGTGGGACAGTTCTTAACCCAACTCCAGTCATTTTAACGCTTTCTTTGCTTGATGCAGGCCAATAAAAAGACGCTACTCAAATGGTTAGTTTTTGTCCAGACAGTGTGTAGTTTCTGTACTGACCAGAGAGACAAAGATCAGCGTAACGAATTACAATAAAGACACGAACATCACCAGTGTGTCTGAAGGGTTAAACTGAAACACATGCCAAGAATGCCAATAGATGAACCCTGTTCACATACACACACACACACACACACACACACACACACACACACACACTCACACACACACACACACACTCTCTCTCTCACACACACATTCACACACACACTCTCACACACACACACACACACACACACACACACAC